>JANHGN010007902.1:10863-30014 GCA_024605025.1 Megaceryle maxima | reverse complement strand
AATTAAATTAAATTAAAAAAAAACCAAAAACAAAAACAAACAAAAAAAACCAACAACAAAAAAAAACCAACAAAAAAACAAACAAACAAACCACACAACAGGGGTCTGGGGAGTTAATGTCATTAAGTATCTGACAGCTGGAAAATGTGAGCAGCCATTGTTTGCAGCCCCCCTACAGCTCCTCCTGCCAAACAAGTCTGCTGAAAGCAGCAGTAATAAAGTATGAAAGCCAAGACTGGAAATACTGACTCCCCTCTCTGCCCTGCTTCTCCCACCAAGGGAACAGGACAGCTCTGAGGTCACACTGCCCCAGCTCGTGGGCCCGTGGCATTGCCCCATGCCCCTGTCCCCTACCCTTGTCCCCCCTTGCAGCTTTGAGGCAGCAGCTCCGGGATCTGTGCCGAGAGGCCTGGGGAGGCCATGGCAGGAGCTTTCTCATCTTTCACCCGCTCAGAACAGCTGTGCTCCATCTCCCACACAGCCCTGATGTTGCTGCTGTCACCCCGGGGTGAGCAAACTGCTTTGAGTGGGGCTTCTGTCCTCACTGAGCTGCCACAAGGAGGGAAGGAGCAAGTCAGCTATGCCCCACATCACCAAAAACTCAAAAACATCTCTCCTGCCCCTTCTCCCAGCTGCTCTGATGAGCTGCCAGATTCCATCTGAAAAAAAAACCTGGTCAAAACCTGGTCATCTGCATCCTAAGAAATGACCCTTACACGGCTTCTTCAGCGTGCAAGAACACTCTAGTGTCAGCTGCATGAAAAGAGAAATACATCTAGAGCTTAAGACACATGCATTGTCTTCCACCAGCCTACAGTGCTCAACAACTCTAGAGGTATCAACAGCTTATTTATCCCATAATCTTCAGGCTATCTTCCCTTCTAGTAGCTGAGATGAAATCTAGACTTCTGACTTGGACTTTTTTCACCTCATTGCGTCTCTGTGACCTGGCAGCATCCTTTAGGAGTTTGGTGACCATCCAGTGTCCTGGAGGGATAACACACACAGAGTGAGGTATCTCATTAGCTTACTCGTGTGGATCAAATCCTGCAAAACACTGAATGACACCAGTACCCCTTGAACTTAAGAGGTCTTTGGTCAGCAGCTCATCACATGATACAACTGCAACAGATCTACAATAGCACAATATGTACACATCCCCAAGTACATGCAATAGCAATAACAGATCCCAAAGATGTTTATTTTCTCACCACTTCCCAGGCTGAGTCCCATGCACTTCCTAAATGAACAAGGGGATTCTGATTAGGGCAATTCATGTTGGTATAAGCTACATTTTCCCTGGCATCTTGCTCACTGGATACTCACTAACTCCAAAAAGAGCATCAGAGCACCTCATAGCAGCATGTTTCAAAGCCTCCTTCCAGGCCAGCTGCCTTCCTCTACCTTGCCTTCATCCAACTGGGAAACACACATTTAATTACATTCATTTATGTTCAGGTCTACTGAAAAATAAGTGGATTAACAGCTGGTCTGGAAAAAGAATTAAACTCTATTGCACTGTAACACAGCCTGCGTACTTGGGCTGCGATGTAATGTAGGCAAGGGGAATTCTCCTCTGCAACAGGCACTGGGAATTTAATGTTGCAGCACAGCCAGCTCTGGTACCTGCGATGCATTTAGCAGATGGCAGAGACCTGCAGCCTCATCTGTCTACCTTTGATCTTACGTTCCAGTCCTTCCTTCCAAATCTAAACAGCCATTAAACCACTGCAGAGGCTCAGTGCCTTTCTGCTGATGGATCTAAACTGCTCTCTGAACTTGCAAGTGTAGGGGTTTCACATATTCATCTCCAAGCAGCAAAAGAGCACACCCAGTCATTCACACCCTCACGTCACTGTCATGCAAGACCCACATATGGATATTCTGCTTGAACACGGCCTTTCCATTGCAGCAGACAGTTAATGCTATAAATGAGCTGTCTGGGAGCTGACTACCAAGTCTGAACATCGACACCTTCCTGTTGCACTTCCCACTGTTGAGCATAGCCAGGCCACCATCATTCAGCTTCCCAGCAGAGGACCCTTCCTCAGGTGGTGAGGAGACCAAGATTATGCAAGCCTTTCCTAACCCTAGACCCCAAAGTCCAATAGCACAAGGTAGTAAATTGCTACCAAAAACAAACAAAAAACACATAAACACACAAAAAACCCAAACAAACAAACAAAAAACCCCACACACAAACAACAATGACCTACAGAATTACAGTCAGAACAGTGAAGCACCAGGGGCATGTCCTCCCCACGGGTGCAGAGGCACCTGACCATACGTAACACACACTAACCACAGAACTGGAAGCAGTGGGACTGTTCAGTCCAGACAACAGGGCAATGCAGCTTGGAGACAAAATAAATATGTTTCCAGGACGCTGGGCTGAAACAAGTTAAGTTCTGCCTGGAGCATCTCTTAGCTGAGAGCACAGCAGTATGCAAACACAACCACATCGTTTCCAGACCCACGAAGGTAACTCTGCATGGTGCTGTACTGCTCCATGCTGACTTGCTGGCCCAGATGCCAGCTACCACAGGACACCCACTTTGCACATGCTCAAAGCAAGCAGAGGGATAGCTAGAAACAAACCTCCAGGACTCGTTAAGCCCAATGTTTTCCTTTCCAATCTATACCCTACCAAGCTGCTGGCTCTCAGAGTTGGCTCTGTGTGGGAAAGAATAGAAGGGACAGGAGAAAGAAAATATTGTAACTACTTTTACAGTAAAAAAGTTCTGTGGCATCTGACAGACCATTAAGACCTGCATAAACTCACTTTGCTCCAGGCTTCCTCTGAGCTTTCTCCCTCCCAGCTTTGCTTGCCTCCCTTCCCTAGCACAGCCAGAATGCAGAGCTGGCATGCTTTTTCCTTTAATTAAGCAACAACAATTAGGCAACACATTTTTAAGCGGTTCTCTCACAGCCAAGCTTGCTGTTGCTTGGGAAAAGTCTGGCTTCAGCATTAAACCAGCAACTGTGTTCCAAGTGCCAAATCACTGGGTCAGAAAGAGGGAGCCTGATATGTAAACAGCCTTGTCACTAATTACCCCATGCCTTTGAGTGAATTGTGGTGGCTTTGCTCCATTAGAGCCTTGACTTCCTCGGGGGCAGGGTGAGCAGGCAGGGATGCTGCAAGAAGCAGGGGCTTGTCTGACAGTTAAACCAGAGCCCAGGAGACATAACAGGAACAGCTTCACCGAACATTCTGTGTTGTGCAAACCTAGCCACCACAACCAGTTACCTGCAGTGGTCCCTCTCAGCACGGGCTTGGAGGATTTACTCATCTGTCCCACAGGCTCTGGGCTGACATTTATTACAGCAGATTGCATAGGAGAGAGGCTGCTTTTCCCTAGTTCTTTGGAACTTAATTCAGAGATTGCTGGCCCATTCTCAGAAACTCCTTGGAAGGGACCTTTCAGATCAGGGGGAAGGGGAAGACTTCATCACACTGGCACAGAATTGCACCCAGCTATCCTCCTCACTCCAGTGGGAACCAGGGATTTCACGTGGTCCACATGGTGCTGAAACCATGTTCCAAAATCCCTGAGAAAAATGCTGACCGACTCTCACACAGACAGTATTCAGCAGCTGCAAAGTAAGTGATGCCCAGAGGACAACATCCAGGCGCCACGGCTCCGGCTGGGATCCACTGGGAAGCAGCCGCACGCAACAGCCGTGCCGCACACATCCCCAGCCGCTCTGTGCCTCCTCTCCATGCCTTTGGCTGTTTCTAGGATGTAAGAGCAAGGCCATCTAATCTAAGTATTCAGGGAAGCTGCAAACAAAATTTTAAAAGATTTCCTATTTAATTTTTTTAAAGTAATGACTGTTCCTCCTCTGCTCCAATAAGCGTGAAGGTTGCCAAGGACGCTCAGTAAATCTCACGTACACGCTCCACTTCTCTCAGATGAATATTTACAAATTTCTGAAGCGCTGAACCTCTTCAAGCCTTTCAGGCTCTGCTTTCATCTGTAATGTCTAATAGTGCTTCTGAGATTTTCCTGCAGCTATCCTAAACTAGCAAGGATCGGAAACTAGGCTTCACCCTCGCCCTAAGGGTCAATCACATCATTTTGCTTCAACATGACAAATACGCCAGAGGAAAACAAACATATGGAGTTTCCCAAAGAAAGCTAAATGAAGAACTCAGTCCCAAAGGAAAGAAAAAGCTCTAAGCTAAGAATGATGATTTAAAATATTTATTCCTATCTGGCTAGATAGTGCTAACACATGCAACTCCTGGGTGACAGCAAGGTACCCCAAGCTATGGGGGTTTTCCCTGTATTTCCAAGAGGTGGTAAAACATTCCCTGCTATTTGAGGAGAATGCAACCATGAGCATTTTTCGTTCTAATTTAAATGCAGTTTTGCAGATCTGAGGGGAGTGTGACAGCCCCAGAACAACCCCAGGTGGCTTCTCCCCGGTCCAGCTCACAACACCCATGTTATGCTGAAAGCACAGCTGCCACAACAGGAATCCCACCCTGGAGAATGGGGAGAGCTTTACAGCCTGAAATTGTTGGAAACACCAAACAGCAAAATCCTGATTAAATATCACCTCCCTGGATAGCCCTGGTTCCACCAATATAGGCAACAGCATGCACTGAATGTCCTGCGCTCCACAGGTTGCCCCATCTGGTACCGCTCTTTGGGTTCTTGGGTTCAGTGCCCACAAAGGCAATGGGCACTGGGAGCATGGGGAACCTGCCTTAGCTTAAAGATAATGGGATGCAGACTCTCAGCTATCCAGGGATGAGTGGGATGTGCCCCACCATGTCATTTCAAGCATCCAGTACCAGAGAGGTGAAGGCAAAGCCACATCACCAGCTATGAAACCAGCTAGTTATGAAACTACTTTCTCTTTTTCTAACCATCTCCATTTACATCTACACATGAGCAGTGGGGAGAAGTGGTTATGTGTCACCATTCATGGCCCATAACCAGCACTCACTCCCATGCTCCAGACCCTGTACAGCGACTAGGATCACAATCCCCCTCAAGCATTGCTCAGGCTCTCGATGCAAGATATGAAATTATGCTCCAGGTGAAAGTGGACTATGAATTTAAATTATATGTGTTTGTAAGCTGTGTTTTCTTGGCAGTCAAAAAAAATCAAATATAAAGAAGCATCACGAAAGCTTCTCCAGGGACCTCCCCTTCTAGCCAATCTTCAACTCTCAAAGTAACATCTCTTATTTCTAATTCATGTACTGCTTCATTGCCTTCAATAGCACTTTTCCCCAAATCTGCACTCTCTCTCCTGCCTAAAGCGCTAATTTCCATTACCTCAAGAGGTATCAAGTTCCAAAGCTTTGCTGCAGCTTCAGGTTTTCACACTCTGGTTACAGACATCTCATTAGCCTCCCCACATCTGGTCCAGACTACAAGGTGTTTGTTCTGTGACAGGCCAGAATCAGTCAACACGACTGCCTGATTACGTACAGGCTCCAAAATGTCTCCTGTATGAAAAAATAAATAAATAAAGCAGAAATTAAGCAGATCGCCCGTGGTGCACTGAGGTCTGCAATTTTCTTCCTGGAAAACTTCTGGTAATCCCAGTTCCAAAAATAATACTAGGAATAGCCCTCCATGTGGGAAGGAAGCATTTTCTAAAAACCTTTGATCTCTGTGTTCCAGAGGAGGGAACTGACACACTACTTAGAACATACTGCTGAATGGGGTTGCTATCTCACACCACAGAGCAAAACTGAAGTGGGTATTTAGATGTTGATCTCCAGCTCCTGATAGAAACTTACTGTGGGTTGTTTTTTTTTTTTTCCCCTGGGACCTTTTTTCAATTAACGAAGTAGGAACATATCAGTTCAACTCTTCTATAATCCCTACCATCAGCTTGCCCCTAAATCACTGCTCGTTTCCAACTAACAGTTCTTTCCAACAGTTCTCACCCACAATTTTATGCAGGTTTGTAACTGTCCTTTTTTAATATGTAAGTATTAGGAGAGTTCAGAAATGGAAGGAATTTATCCTTTGGTGGTTTACATTCAAGGGATAAATCCAAGTAGTTGACACTCCAGAGCAACCTTGTGAGTGTTCCAAAAGTCCATAGGCTAAATGTCACACACACGTAGCCTCCTTCCATCTATGTTTCATTGCAATCCAGAATTTACAGGAAAAACACCCCCTGCAGGCACCCTCCTCCTCTCCATGACTTGTCACCACTTTCAGAGGCCATCTATGGAGGACACCCATTCTTGTTCATCTCCTGCCCAAATCTTTACTCAGTCAATGTGAAGGGCCCTTGTCATCCAATCCCTGTTCATGAGGAGGATTCCTCATTTTGGAAGCAACATCTTCAAGTTATCACTGGTCCCTTCTCCCCATGCTCCATCACCAGCAGAGCCAAGTCCCCAGATGCAGGAGTACATTGCAGAGCTCACGTCCTCTTTTGGAATTGCCTGTCTGTAGAGGCCACAAGCTGACAGCACTTGTTTGGATTCCTTTCTTGGATGAAACCTTTCTTGAAGCACTGGATTTTCTCCACTTCCCTTCTGTAACATGAAGCAATACTTTTTCCCCTATAAAAACTGAAATTGGGAGCGTACAACCTTAATTTCAAGGTATTTATAATTTTTGGCCCATGCAGTCTCAGCATTACCCTGCCAAGCAGTACTTGCTGCTTGGAAGGCTGACAAAATGTCATCAGCCATAAACTTTAACTCCACGAAAGGAAAGGGGAAAGGAAAGGAAAAAGGCAAGGAAAAAGGAAATGAAAGGCAAGGAAAAAGGAAATGGCCATGAAAAATCTATACTTTTTAACTAGAACTCTTTAACTCTGGTAAAATGAAATGCAAAGAGTAAGAAATATATATATGAAGCTGTTCACAATCAATGCTACAAGGTGGCAGATGTATTAAGGGCAAATAGTATCAGACATCTATCACTTTTGATCTTTTGCAATGGTGAAGGATGATGACCCTGCTGTGGAGTGATGGCACACTACAGACTGGTCTGCTATTGTCTATCAGCAGTTAATGGTAAGTATGAAGCCAGGATGAGGAGAAGACAGGTTATCAGCTCTCTTTGACATCAGAGATAACAGAGTGAAGGGGAAGAGGTGGAAAAAACACATCTCCAGTTTTCCAAAAAGAGCTCATCTAAGAACTTTAGCACAAAGGAGCATGTATTTCCATGTGGTGTTATCCATAAACATGACTGTAATAGAGAGGAATAAGTTGAGTTGCTTACTGATGTTTACATCTGAGAAAGGATATGGGAAAGCAGAAAGTCAGCTACTCAGTGTGGATAGTTGAAATTTGGCATAGCAATCTGACCTATATTAAGTTTTCATCCACTTAAGTGCTACTTGGAGGAGCTTCTTAACCACTGTTCTTGTATCCTGTGCTTCCCATTTGTAAAAGAAGTTAATTTACAAAGAATCTGAGTTACCTCAGAGGAGGAGAATGACGAGAGACTTCCTCTGTCTGGATCTGATAATTCATTACCCAGTGGAGGGGAATTTACTTCTAAGGGTGACCACAGGCAGCTCAGTAAAACACTAAGCGATTCATTGTTTTCAGCACTACTTGCAGCTTCATGGTGCTGTGTAGCTGGCTCAGAACCCTTTCTGTGACCCTATCCCATTAACCAGCTCCCAGCAAGGCAGAAAGCTTCCCAAATGCCATCTGCTTCCAGAGAAATACCCTGCAGCTCTGCCTCTGCTCTCTAGACCCCTCCTTATGAATTCATCAGTGTTTTTCAACCATCCTGACAGGCAGCGCATCCAGCATCTCACACATCTTACGTGGCAGAGCACATGAGGCTGTTGCACTGCACAGCACTAAGCACCATGAACTCTCTTTCCCTGGGAACTGGAGAATCCCACTACAACACTGAACAACAGGAAGTATTAAATCAGCATCTCCTCTGGAAAAATACAAGTCCCACCCACGAGACTCTTCTACTCTTGCTCTTTTGACCCTAAAATCCAACTTCCTCAGCAAATTAACCACCTCAAACAGGAAATGCTGCCTTTGTCCATCCTATTGCCTCCAGAACATCTGCTCTTCTGCACATGCTGTCAGCATTCTCAAGTAGGCGTCATTCCCCCTTGGTCTGTATCTGTGACAGGCCCCCCAGTAGACACAACCCTTTCCACAGGCACTCTCCTCCAGGAAAAGACAGCTCTGCATAGCTTTAACCCAGCCTTGGACATACAAACACAGAGGATACACCTGCATAGCAATCATCTGTTTTCTGCAGCAATCTAAATGCTGGAATAACTTGAAGAATGTCGGCTGCTCTTGCTAACAGCATATCTCAGTGACATCAACCTTAGCAGTCCCACTGCAGGACATGAGCAGCAAGAAACAAGCTAAACAGAGTCCAGCAGAGCTGGGGTTGGGGCAGGAGGGGAGAGGGAGATGAAATGGCTCTAGGAGGTCTGGTCCAGGAGGGAGGTTTGAAAGTAGTGGGTTTTCTCAAACTAGGAAAAAAAAAAATGAGAAAAGAGCTGAAAACAGCCTTCAAATGTATAGAAGGCTGACATATAGAAAGGTGATGAGGAGCCAGAATCTATCTATGGGCTTAGCTTGTGTGAAAAAATATTTACCTAGGTATCGGGAAAAAAAAAAAAAATCCCAACTTCAAGGACATTTTCTTTTGAGAATTCAGGATTCTCCTTCTCAGGAGGATTTAAAAAACACATCTGATAAGTATCTGGCATGTACCCTATCTCATAGCAGGCAGAGTAGGTAAGTTTTTTACGTGCCTCCGAACCCAACATTTGCACAAATCTATGACTTTTTAAAATTAATTTCAATTTCTGAAAGATCTTGAACACTTTTAGTTGAGAAAATTCCCCAGGACATAGGATTTTCCCTAGTTCTTAGTGAAGTGAGTCTTTGCAATTGCTCACTGCCCTTAATATTGAAAATAAGCATCCTATTTGTGTTCTGAATGTGCCCAGTTCTAGCTCCCAGCAGATCCTGTTGTGAGTTTGCCAGGTGGACCGCAGAGCCTTCTCCTGGCATTCAGATTTCCCCACACTGCCCTGTGATCCCTCCACCTCAACAACCTCCCCATCCTGCCTCATTCCCACACACAAATACACATGCATATTATTAATATGACTCTATTAATATTAATAGTAAATCTAAATGTCAATCATCTGCATGAAAGGACAATTTAAAAAGCATCACCTACACAGTGATAACACCTCTTTTTTTTTTTTTTTTTTTTTTTCAGTAACTTTAGACTTCTGAAGGGTTGGCTGAGTCACCAATAAATAAATACATTAGCATAAGGGGCAGCAAGAGGAAGGAGTTGACAATTTCAGACCAAAGGCAAGGTAGCAAGATGGCAGAGTATCCTTGGACTTTGAAGACGTGTTGGATGCAAAACCTTTATGAAAGCTCAAAAGCAACCAGACTAATTAATACAGGAAAAATCCAGTGGAGGCTCTCACAGGCACAGACACTAACCTCAGATCTAGGCTGCCCCACAGCCACCAGTTCCAGAGGCTGAGGGAGCATTTGAGGCAAGTGTCACAACATCTTTGCTGTTCTGTCCTTCCTTGAGTGCCCAGAGCTGACCACTCTTTGGGACATTTATTCTAACTGCATACAGCTGCAATTGTGTCAGTTGCCTGAAAACAAACAAACAAACACACACCACACACACACACACACACACCAAACAAAAAACAAAGAAAACAAACAAAAACCACCAAACAAAACCACAACAAAACAAACAAAAAAACCCCCAGAAACAAACAAACAAAACCCCTCCCTCTCCTAACATACCATTAATCATCTTTTTTATACTTAGCAAAGTTGTGTGCACAGTAGCATCAGCAATATTCAAAGAGCCTGGGACAAATACATTTCCTCACTGCACATCCATGGTCTATTATTGCAAGGAGTTTCAGAGAAGCAGAATTGCAGGGAAGAGTTTATGACACATCTTGTATGGGGCTCAGGTTTATCTGGAAAGGATTTTATCGAAACAAAAAAAATTCTAATTAAGATTGGAATCACTAACAACGTTCCCAGCACACAAACATGAAATTCCAGGTGGGAAACTGCTTCTCTTTCAACTCTGCCTCCTCCTGAAATGAGAAGTCAAAGGAGCCCAGGGTTGGCCAGGCAGTGTGTCATCTCCGATTTCACACTGCTGCTTGGCACTCTATTGAACCCAACAGTATAGACCTAGAAAAGAGGAAGATGAAAAGAAGTTGCTTGACTGATGTCACAGATATCTTTGAAAACACAAACGCAGGAAATCAATGCATACCGCAAGATGAGTGCATCAGGCACTCAGGCACCACTGCCTTCAGCAGCCTTCTCCTCTGCTGGTACCTCAAGCTTCAGCCTAATTTACTGCTCTCTGCCAGAGCACCCGTAGAGCCTCTGATTGTTTCCTCATGCTGGGACATTTCAGCTGAAGCATCTACTGAAACATGAACAAGTCACTTAATGAAATTCAGCTTAGCTTTTCACACCTTTTAGGATAAAATAACCTAAAGGAAACTGGGATTCATCGCAAAGCATACTAGAAAATTCACATTATTCAGGGGATGATACACCTGTCTCATTTCCAATCCTTCACCTCCTCTTCTCCAGCAAGATAAATGGCAAAAAAAAAAAACAAACAAACCAACACCCTCTATATTTTTTTTTCTGCAAGGATCCAGCTTCCATGAGACTAGCATGCCTTGGCTGTGGGCTGGAAAATAAACCAGAGTTCTGCTCTTTCTCAAAGGCCAAGATGAAGACACTGTGTACAACCAAGAATAAAAAAGCCCATGAGTCTCTACATTTTCCAGTCTCCAATCCAGGCTGGTTGCTTATAACTGAAGTTGTGAAAGAAGTATAGCAAGTCTCTTCCCAGAAACAATCTCTTTTGGACAAATGTCACAACACAGACATCTTCTAGCATCTTCCCCATCTGCCTTTCTTCACTGACACCATAGTAACTTCCCAGCCCAGCAAGGTTTCCCAGCTCCAGGAGGCAGCAGCCAGTGTCACAGCCTGAAACATCACAGCCATAAAGTGTCCTGACTCCCCAGTGCTGAAGCAGGAAGGTGATCAGCTATCCAAGAGGCCAATGCCAACATTTGCCTCTGGAACTCCAGTGTGAAGTTCATGGCAGCTGTCAGTACTCAAAACTTCTGAAAACTTACTTTTAATTGCTCTCCTACAGGATAGGACATCAGACTGCAGGCTCTTGGTCTCAAAATGTTGTAACCAAAAGATTCTCAAGGGAAGAGTTTCATCCATTCTGTGACTTTCCAAAAAAAGCCATGTTAGTATTTCTACTCTGACCTATTCAGTGTTGCTTCTGTTTATACAGTGCCAGTACATCTCCCTATCCCAGTGAGGAGCTAAGAGTTGGGAGCAGTGCCCAGATTCCATACATTGCAGGGCTTCAGGTGATGAGGTCCTGAAGCCATGAGATCAACCATGCTTCCTGCATGGAAAAAAAACCATGAAAATCCACGTCCTTACTCTTTTCCTGAAGGATGAATCAAGTCCCTTAATTCTATTTTTAGCTGAAACCACAATGACCAGCTGGGAGGTCTGCAAGGGTGGAAAAACCTGGTAAGTCTGAGATGCAACCTACATCATCTCTGGGCTGCATCTGCTTGACTCAGCAAGCTGTAAGGGTGTAAGAGCAACATCTGTGGTAACCGAGAGCCTCCTCCTCCCCTTGTAAAAATGTGCAGTTGTGGCACAGCCAGACTCTTAGCAATCAGTGTAGTCAGAGGTGAAAGGCAGGTGAAATAAAAATACTTTTCTTATCTAGCAGATTACAGAAAGACTTTCTCAGCAGGGAGTGTGAAATGTCAGCTGTCTTGGGGAAGCAGCTCTATTACCACAGCTTTTACGGTGAAATGATTTCATTGCCCTGTCTGCTGAATATCATGTTTGAGACAGCCAGAAAGGGTCCCAGTGCCGATGCTGGCATGTACTGAAGGACATGACAAACCTCTGCCTTAGGAATATTAAGGGAAGACCTCAAGTTGTTTCCCCCTTACACCCCACTTGTGTATTTGGTTAGGTCTAACCAGAAACACAGGGTGGAAACAGGTGGCTGTGCTGATGAACCAGATAATGTCTGGCACAGAAAGGAGATACAGATGAAACACAACATGAATTGCAGGCAGCAGTTCACACCTGCTGCCCCATAAGTTTAGATCAAACATTCACAGCTTGCTAATAAAGAGATAAGTCTTGTCTGCAGGCCAACACACCCCATTCAGCCTGATCCCTGATGGTCAGGTGAAGCCTTCTTCCTTCTTCAGTGAAAATGTGTAGAGCAAAACCTCCCTCCTGCACATGAGTTTGAACAGCTGTACCTACATGACTGAAATTAATTTAAAAATTAAGAAAGAGGGATGGACTTCAGGTCATCAGAGAAACCCATGCTGTCCGGAGCAGTGCACAGAGCAGCCCTGACAGTCTACCTGTGATTACTACCCTTCTGTTATACATTGCTTTTTGGTTAATTACCCTATTACTGGGGCCTTTTAGTCTTTTGAACTGAACGATTCTAACAAGTTGTGGTGTGATGTGTGGCAAAGCACATGTTCAGACTTCTAACTTCCTCTCTTTTCATTTTACTGTGGTGGGGTGTTGGACGCCTGGCAGATTCCGCTCAATCACAAACTGAGAGCAGGGAAATCTAGGTCCTCCCCTCAGATTGCTGACCCTGTACTCTCTCAGTACTTCATCTACTGCATCACTGCAAGCACTGAAGGCTCTTTGAGATGAAAGCTCATCAACTCTAGGAGTTTGTATGCCTGTTACTGGCTCTGAGCATCCCATCCACTAGCACAGAGCAGAAGGGCACACTGCCTCTGTGCACATTACACACGAAAAAATCATTAGCTGGAGAAAAAGAACCATCATCACCATGAAAAAGGAATGCTGTTAGATGAGCTTTGTGGGCTTATTTTCTCAGCTAAGGTAAGCTTCTTCTTGCCTTGGACCCCCCCAGAGCACAGACAGAAGTAACAGCTTTTCTTTCTTAGGACCAAGAAGTCATCTCATCTTTTTTTCACACTCCAACAGCTTGTATCAATACAAGCAAATAACATCAATCATTTCTGTCTGATCACTACCTTGCTGCTTAAGCAACAAATAATGTGATTAATGTACTTCTGAGAGAGAAAACAGAGGCTTTACTAAACATAAAACACCAGCTAAGTAAGCATTATGAACTTTTCACAAATTCCATAAAAATGAAGAGCAGCTGCCTGGCACCGATTCCTTCAGCAATAGTAACAGCAGCATTCAGAGCAGCTCTGGATGCTTCTGAAAATAGGCACAATCCTGTGCTAAAGAAAATAATCCTTTCATTTTGTAGGTGTCTGAATTAAAAAAAAAAAAATACTGAAAAAGAGAGTGTCTGAGGAGACACATATAATGTATTGCCTGATGCCTAAAATGTTTTTTTCCTGTGCCTGCAAGTAGAACTTGTCTGGCTTCAAACTGAGAGTTCAGGGTGTTCAAATCAAAAACCTTGTCACATGAAGTTCAGTTTGCCACTGATTTAAAAAAAAAAAAAGGGGGGGGGGGAAGTGAAAATTGAAATCTTTCCCAAGTCCCAGCAGTAGCCCACACCAAAAAAAAGTCCTCAGCAGCTCCATGCATTGCTTGCTGACAGAGTTTTGCCTAAAATTCTTCAGAGGCAACTTTAGGCTCTCTACATAACAGTGGCATACACTGTCTTCTGTTATGAAATCAGCCGGGATGAAAAGCTCAACAAAAAAACCAACCAAACAAACAAACAAAAAGAAAACACATTTTTTGTTCTTGGATAACTTTTCTGGTCCAGTAGCAGGAGGAGTCAGATTGGTAGCAACCTTGATGGGGGATGGTGGTGAATGTGGGAAGCTGATGATCATGCCAAGGAGGACATGAGACATCCTGGGCAGGGTTGAAGCCCCTCTGCTAGGAAACCTGCACCCTCAAGAAGCAGCAACAGAGAGATCTTTGTGACTGCCTGCACCACGATGCCCCGGTAATACAGTGCCAAATCACTGAAACAGCCCATGAGCCTCTGGAACAACTTCTGGGGAGGAAGTGGGGAAGGCTCCCACCAAAGCATGACAAGAAGCTCTGGAGTTATTTAAAGCATGGAAAATAACAAGAACAGCCTGTGAAATGGCAGCTGCTTGGGACTGGTCTTTTATAAGCTACTCTAAAGAAAGCACTGAATATTCTACTTATGTTGATAATTATATGGGTCACCTTCCATATTTATTGCAGTTGCACAAAGATAGCCAGGGGACAAGATTCATTCATAGTCCATCTTTAGCACGACTGCCACCCAGATCCATATGTGATCTTGGCCTTCTACCCTGTATTTAAACTATAATAAGCTGTGTTCTGAAGTTGAGTTAAAAAGAAGGGGAAAAAAAAAAAAAAAAGAATCCAGACCTTTGTGGAGAAGGTTTCAGTGAAAAGACTGGCTGCTTTTCTGTGGTTACTGAGGTAATGAAACTTCAACAGGGGCTTACACGATGTCAGAGTGGAAGAAATTCTAAGTATCTACTCGAAAGGTTTTAAGTTACTCAAAAGCCTTACTGATAGGATTTCAGAGCCAGCTACTCTATTCGGACACTAATGTGCAAGCGAACACGTCTTTCAAAACCACATGTGGCCAAGCTATTCATACTCCCAGTCTTGTTCCCTACCATTCATAAGTAGGAGTGTGAAGCAGCAGGGCAGAGCAAATAGATGACTTCATTCCTCCAGGGAATATGAGCAAATGTGAACAAAGAAGCAAACATTTATAAATTCAGGATGCTATATTTTTGCCAAGTTTTCTTCCAGTGTGGAACACTGCAAGGTTTCAGGAATACAACTACTATCTTCTTTCCTAAAGCTCTGTGCCCATGAGCATACCCGACTGTGGAGGCACAAGCAAGCTCTCAGAGCTCCCAAATCCACAAGACTTCCTGCACAGCTCTGCAGAAGGTATCACAGAGCAGTTTAATAGACTGACATTCGTGTAATTGGATAGAAAGACTTATGTCTCTGGTAGAGCAGAATTTGAGGTACTACATCACATGCCAGGTAAGTGTGTTCCTTTTGCTAAAGCAAAGGCCAAAAGCTCCTAGAAATCCCCACTTTGTGGTAGAAAAGGTGTTTAGGAACAGGCTAAAGTTGCCAGTTGCTAACCCGGGAACCATCAAAAGACCAATCAGCTCCATTGTGATTTTTCTTCTGTAACAATTAACTGTAGTTCAGAAAAGAAATGTGCCTGTGCTTGCTGAAGACCAATGCTTTAAAAAAGAAAGGTTATAATGTAAGTATGAAATGTTCTAGTGGTATCTAGACCAAAAAAAAAAGAAATATAAAAATCAAATTTTGTACATGCTTCAGTGATGAGAAAACCTCATGCACACTACCTTGAGAGCAACCCTGGTTAAACCTCTCTGGATGTTTGGCCTGGAGGACCTGTCCCTCCTTGGGGGGAGGACCAAATCCCTCATCTGACAGTGCTGGTGGCTTTGCCAGACATCTGGCACACAGGCTTTACAGGGGTGGAAGCAAATCTGCACAGCCTTCAAAAACCATGACACAGACAAGACACCTGACAAAAAACATGAACAACAGCCATGTGCTTTGGGCAGGGTTAATACCCTGAGAGATATTACCATCAGCTCTCTCTTTACCAGCCACAGCAGAGCCTGCCTGGATGCTTTGGTCCCAGCACAAACTCTTGTTCCAGTTTTCTGCATAAAGAAGTTCAAATCCAATGGTTTTGCAAGTTCCTCCGTTCAAAACAAACCAAACCAAACCCATCACTACTCATCCTCCTCAAAACTTGCTACAGGTGAGTTGCCCCACAACATGATAGCATCCTCATGACCTCCTCAGTTTGGCACAGGAGCCTGCATAGCACATTTGACACTGTGACTCATTTCCCTGGATTTCTCTGCCATTTCTGTTCCCAGCCCCATTTTTCCCACTTACTCTTTTGACTCTCCCATGGGAGGAAAACAAACTGAAACATGCTCCAGAGCTGAAATTACAGTTCACTCCATAGGTTTGAAATTAAGAAGAATATCAACTTTCCAAAAAGCTCTCAATGGATGTTGAAATAACTATTTTTCCAGCAGTGATTTTTTTTTCTTTTAAAGCAAAGCAATAATAATAAAAAAAAGGAAGGGAAAAAATAATAAATAAATTTAAAAAAAAATCTTGCTGCAAAGAAAGTCACTTTCAGCTACTCTCCTCACAGCTGCAGAGATGATGAGCTGTGAGCCCTGCTCAGCCCCATGGCTGGTTGGGCTATGAAGATGGGTCTGACTCTCCTTGCACTAAGCTTGTGCTGATTGTAGTGGGTTTGCTGGTGAGGTTCAGCAGAAAGAAAAAAATAGAGAGGTGTGCAGAGAAGATTCCCAGGGGAATTTGTGGTGTGATGATAGGATGGGATTTATAGCATGGTGCATTGATGCAACAGAGGGATGGGATTGGGTTCAGGACATTGAGGACCCCAGCCTCACCTTTCATCCTCAGCCAGATTCTTTCTGCTCTGTGAAACAGAAGCTGTTGCCCCTGCACAAGGCAGCTGGCTTTCCAGATTCAGTCCAGGTCTCAACCAGAAAGCATTTGTTACTCAGAAACCACTCAAAAAAAAACCCCAAACAAACAAACAAAACCAAACACCCCCAAAAAACCAACCAAACAAACAAAACCCAACCCCTTGCATCACATTTCCTACAGTGATCCTATCAGCCTTTAAAGGTCCAAAATAAGAAGAGGAATTATTCTGCAGCCTGGTATAAATTTAGGGCTCCCACTCATCTGAGATGCCCAATTTCCCCCAGATCCCAAGGACTTCACCAGGTTTTGAGGGCCCTTTAAAAAAAAGCAACAGCAGCTCAGGGAAAAACATCTGGAATAAAATACACTGCTTAGGGACATGGTTTAGTGGCAGGACTGGCAGCATGAGGTAAATGGGTGGACTCAATGATCTTAAAGGTCTTTTCCAATCTAACAGATTCTATGATACTATACTGAAAGTCCTGAAGTCATTAAGATCTCTGCAAAGGTAGTAAGGGATATGTAGCCACAGATGTTTGCTGTATGGGGTCCTGTGCCACTGAAACAGATACCATACTGCTCCCTGCTAAGGAGCTTCAATGAAGGGTCATGTCTGAATCTGACCTGTCCTGGACCCACATGGCTGTCATGTATGTCTCCTCTTTCGGATGTATGCCAGTTGTGACTCTTCATACTGCTGTATGGCTGGTTTACACTGAGAGGACAGGGCTCATGCTCTGCTAATAAGCCAGGCAGCACTATTGACTCTGAGCAAACTGCTTCCATAGTTGGGCTTTTCTCTTGCAGTACAGGACATCTTTAATTCATCTGCTACTGTTTATGTGAGCTATTCCTGTCAGAGCTCACTTGCAGTGCACAGACATTCTGCAGTGCATCTGTGACTCCCCAAATGTGTGATGTCAGTTATGTCCTACAATGCTCAGTGCCTGGTGTATAATCACTGCACATCAAACTCAGTCCACAGGTGGGCAAACGGAGTGCTGGGCTTGACCAATCCAACCATTGCTGCCCTGCTTCATGAACTGTTGCTGGTGGTCACAGCAGCACTTGTTTGGGTCGCACACTCCCAAATAAAACACATCTGGGACCCTCAAGTGGTTGCTACATACAAATACGAGGTCTGCAGATCACATTGAGCACTGGGTAGAATGAAAACCTTACATGCTGGATTCAAAATACATGGTTCAATGCATAATGCAGTTGTGGCACTTTAGTAAGTCATCAGGCATCAACCTGAGCCATTAGAATTGATGCAAGTCCACAGCAAGTTCAGGTACCAACTCGGCTAACTTTTCCATTCTGCATAAGCTAAGTCGCACTCCCTTCCATTTATCCTAACAACCTCCAGCTCAGTGCTTTCAGATTAAAGGACAGATACATTTATGTCATTACACAGTATAAAACTCCATGTTTTTATTGCTATTAACACAAGATTTCATATCAAGACACCTGTAACGACACTCTGCTAAATCCATCACCAACTTACAGCGCTGACAATCAGAGCAGCTGTCCTCAAGACAGACCAAGAACAAAATGCACAAGTCAGGAGCCTCCAAACCCTGCTACTTCCAGCAGTATTTGGTATGTATCTATGCCTGAAATTCCCTAGTATTGACATACTCCTGTTGTCACCAGTCACTGTCAGGACAAAGTCTGTGCTTGCACTTAGCGTCCTGGGTCTGAAACAAGATAGCAGAGTACTGCTTTATAACTCCTAATGCTAAGCAAAAGCAGGTGTTGTTCCCCATGCTCAGGACTGCTAGAGCACTAAGTGTAGATAAAAGCAGAGAGCTAAACTTGCTGCAGTTTTGCAACAGGAGAATCTACAAGGATGACCTCCAAAAGGCGTGACAGTCCTCCTGGCACATAGGAAACACTATGAAAAGAGAAGCAGCTTCTCCCTTCCTTGTCTTTTTATAAACCCTACCTTTTCCACCCCAGGCCCCAAGAGCAAACAGAGCAAATCTAAATATGTTTGAGAGCTCAGATGTCTGGGCTTAGCTCTCCTCCCTCAGCCATAGAGGATAATCTCCAAACTTGGCATTAAGTAGCTTAAATAAGATGGACAGTGAAGTGGTTCAGATAAAGCATTGCTGACCCAGCTGCACCAAAGCACCTAGAAGCAGTGATAACTACACCAGTGTACTAATTCACTTGCCACAGTAATCCTGATTACTTCCCAAAGATATTTCTTTCTAGGGTTGAGTACCTTTTACACCAGTGAAATAATCCCATACTCACGGGGTGAAGCATTGCTGGCTCTTACACCTGAGCAGTCCCTTCCATCTCAGGTGTGCAGTACAGGCAAACACCAGTAGGGTTTTCATATTCATCACCTCAGCTTCACACATATCTACTCATGTGAGAAGATCCTCCGATGCACACCCAGAGCATGCAAGAGAACAACCATCAATCCTACTTATCAGGGCTTTGCTATTCAGCACAGGCTGGCAGCAATACCAAAGCAACCCCTGTACTGGTTTGCATGAGAACAGAGCTGGTTCTGTTCAGTGATTTTACTTCTCAGCTCAGTTCTTCTAACTAACTGCACTGTCTGAAGTTAGCAGCCTGTTTGTACAGACAGTGTCTGCTGCTGGCAGTGATAACA
>JANHGN010007902.1:0-10763 GCA_024605025.1 Megaceryle maxima | reverse complement strand
AATCACAAGTCTCTCTCCCTTATTCCCTTTCTCTTCCCCTTTGGGGAGGGAGGGGAGTTAACAGAGGGTGTCTGTTAGGTCTAAGGGGCCACCCTGACCCTAAACCGTGACAACCCCAAAGAGCAGCACAGAAGATCTCTAAGGACCCGGAGCCCTTTCTGAGCACAGCTCCAGACTCCGCTGACAATTCCACTTTTCAGCCGAACTGTAACATCCACCATGTAAAATAACAGCAAAGGAACAGGAATGTAAACAATAAGGCTGAAGCATGCAAACCTTTCCTAGCTAATACTTCTCAAAAGCATCATGAAGGACGGTACGGTTTTTACATTGTCCTTTCCAATATAACTGAGCACACTAATTATTGGCAAGTCTGCTGTAACTTTCAAAGAAAAAGTCCAGGTAAATGATTATCCTGGTCTCTCTACCTGGTTTGATTTGATAAAAACAAAAACAAACAAAAAACCACAAACAAAAAACCCAACAACTTTAGAGGCTAAAAATGTTTTATTTAGGAGTCTATAATCTAGTTAAGATTTCACAGCAAGGACCCAAAACCAGATTAGGAAAATAGAAGTACACTGATTACAACAACAGCAATTTGGAGTTTAAAAACATTGTTGTGGGAAGCCTTGTGCTACAGTGCAAAAGTAATTTTCCAGGGACTGTTGTTGAACAGCTGAAACCCAAACAGTAATCAAGCTGGAACGAGTTCCCCAAGATGGGGAAATCTCTTCTGTTAAGCTCAAACCTGAGCTTGGGATCATCAAAGAATCATTCAACTCTGAGAGCTTCAGCTGTCACACTGGAGAGTTCAGCTGCCAAAACTGAAACTCTCCTGCACATCCCCAGCAGATGCGGAGCTACAAGCCTTGTCCTCTGCAGATCACTGCTTTGCAGAGCTGCCTGCCCCAGGAACTTTCTCTCACACTGCTCATTGTGGCCTTCTCATAATCCAGACCTGACCTACCCACCCAGGCACTGGGGAACAACCAGGCACTCATGTCACACGTTGTGACTTAGTTACACCCAAGTCATTGAGGCTACTCGAATGAGACCTAATCTAGCATTAAAGCACTGTGTATAGGGTCTTCCCCTTTATACAGTGGTGAGTCAGGTCTAGGGATGCTCAGGTCACAGCAAGAAAGATTCAGACAGTTTGGGTGGCAGAGAGCACACCCAGGAAGGACGGCCAGGAAAGCACAACACACAGAAACAGAAGCGGCAGGAGCACACACAGATTGTTCTCATGTGACCCTGGGGTGCAACACCTTCAGCTCTCTCATGCAGGTGGAAGTGCTGCTGAAAGTCTGAAATCAAGTTTTACTGGCAGTACACTAGTGAGACAAGGTGGGTGGCTGAAGGAAGAGACAAAGTGGAACAGGCAGTCACAGCCAGCAACTCTGCAACTGACCCCAGAGCACCAGCTCTGGAGAAGCAGCAATGCCACCAGCATCTGGACACCAAGATGCAACACATATTAAAGGAGATGGTGTGAGACTGCCAACCAAAAGATGAGGGCAACTACAAGCTGCCAAAAATACTACTATTTAAAGCAAATGGAATAGAAGTGACCAAATGCAACAGCAATTCAACTCACATTGTGCTGTCAGTTTGAGGAGGCTCTGTTGGCTGTTAGGCACCCCAGTCCGCACCAATGCCAGGGATGCTGGTGCTGGGGGCTGCATTTTGTCCCACTCATCCCCCAGCTGAGCTCATTTGGAGACAAGCGGGGGGGGGGCTACCACCTTCTGCACCACGCTGGCCAGCCTCATAGCTGCACTGAGCTGTGTGAAATGGGTACCCAAACACTTCCCTGTGATGAGTGCTACCCACATATGAGACAACTCCCATTTCTTCTCAGCCCCTGTGACACAGGGACCAGCAGTCCTGGCAGGTGGGATGCTTTGCAACACATCCAAAAGGAACATGGGTTAGGTAAACTCTTTGAAAAGTAATATTTCTTAACTAATTCTAGCTTCCTTTAAAATATAATTAGGTTCAATAGTCCTCAAAAAAAAAAAAACCAAAACCCCAAAAATAAAACAAACAAACAACAAACAAACAAACAAAAACAAAACAAAAAACACAAACAAAACCACCAACCCTTATCACCTACCTACACATCTTCAAGATTATCCCTAGGAAGACTCTCAAGAAAAAAATTATATGTTTTGTTCAGCAAGGCATCTCAAGTATAGCAGTGCATAAAAAAATCCACTTATTACACAAGTCTATAAGCAAGAAAAATGGAGGTAAGAAATAACACATTTTCCTCCCATCACTAAAATATTCTGCTGTATCTCAGATCCTTTGGATGAGGCTGGCAGACCTGGACAGGGAAGTGTTTTCCAGCAGCGGTGCAGTGCAACATACCACAAGTCAGTTCTCCTCCTTTCAGACTATTTCAAAGAAACTTTGCAGCTTCTCATCTTCTTCCAAAGAGACAGAGTAACTCAGGACACGGATGCCCCAGAATTATATATAAGCCTTAGAACAGGCAGTGCCTTGGCAAAAAACACTTCTAAAAGAGAGCTTTCTGAGCAAAGGAACCAACAGGCTCCAGTTCAGTCCCTGGGCAGTCACTGCAACACCTTCAGCAAATATTTTGAAGGATATTTTCCAAGCTCTTTCTCACTGTACCACACTGATCTTTTCTGGGAAGGGATATGGCTGGCTCTACCTTCAAAAGAAGTTGCCCCCACAGCCCTGGGCTATGAACTTCAGCATATTTCCCCATCTCACTGTCAGGAGTCCAGGTCCGACCTCAAAGACCTGCAGATGCAGGCAGTGCCCTACCTGCGACACTCTCATCCAGGATTTGCCCACCCTTTTGTTTTTGCAGTGAAGCTGAAGGCAGAAGGCTCTCCAAAATTCAAGTTCTCCTGCCTCTAACCTTGACAGAACACAGCATGGTCTCAGGCTTGTCTTTCTGCAGGCACATGTCAGATCAAGGCCACCACCGAAGCTGGTTTGGAAAATCCATGCTGAAGCGTAGTATACTGGTGTCTGACAACCATTTTTGTCATTTTTCTGGGTTTTTCTTTGCTTAAATTCCATTGCAAAACCCCCATGAGCTGGGAGGGAGTGGAGCATGTGCAAGACCCAGGGTGGCTTTGCTTCGAAGAGGAGCAGAGGACCTGTCAAAGTGTCTCCATGCAAAGGCAGGTGCGATGCCACTTGGCAAAGTGGCATCACCAGCCCACCAGCCTCATGCAGGTCAGCGAGCAGACACGTTAGCATCAATTGCCATTTATCACACCCACATGGTGTCCAACCCCACTTACCCCAGCTATACGCTGTGGTACCCACACTCACAACACTACAGATAACTCGGGCACACATGTGCCAGAGGGCAGCTGCACACAGCGTGGTATCACCGTGAACAAATCCACTGATGGAAGAGAGGCAGCACAGCACCTTGCACTTCTTCCTTGAGCCTACAGCATCCCCAAAACGTGCTACCAAATTATAACTCCATACCCTAAGGATGCAATTTGCTATAGTGGAAATAATTGTTTTAAAGGTACAAACATGAGTTTGGTTTTGGACCTAAATGGCAGTTTTCGAGTGCTGAATCCATCTCCCATAGCAGCCCCTGTCATTCAGCAGCTTCAGGGAAACCATTCACCACACAATTCTGATGTTAGTGGCTTGGTGTGGGGACCTCTTGGGACAGAGGTATGCTTTGGCAGTGCAGACAATCCATTTCTAACAAGGTCACTTCATTTTCTTCTCCTTCAAGGGTATTCTGCCACTTCCTAGATGTTCCCCCCACCTTTAATAAAACTTTTAGTGCTATGAAGAAATACATTTCCCCTGCCTATGGCTATTTCACATATAAAGCCTGCTGTCTGCCCTGCGCCCCTGGTGCAAAAAACGTTCTCCCAAGCAGCCTGTCTGCAAACTCTGCATGACCTGAGAACCAGCATCAGGGCAGGGAGCAGATGGTACTGGCAGCTGCCACCAGACCACCTCTCAGTGGCCAGCCTGTCACCTCAGCACTGCGAGGGACATGTTCCTCAGTACGACAGCATGATGAGCATGCTGTCCCACATCCTATCTGCTTTCCATGTCAGCATGAGCACAGACTCAGCCTTTCAGCCAGTCCTCAAAGAACGTGGTTTTACCCGCCCCCCCCCCCTTTTAAGTGAACAAGAAGCTACAAGTGAGTATGTGAGTATTTGGCCTTCACAACCAATGGTCTGCAGCCAAACTCTGCCATATGTTCCAGCTAATACATGTGGGCTTTGCTTCCCATCCCAGAAGGCAAAAAAAGGACATTTATAAGCCGGGATTCAGCAGAAGCATGTGGGAAGGAAGGGGTTGGGAGGGGACGCTATTTTTGTTGCTATAATTATTTGGTGGCCAAATCTCTGACCCTTGACGTCAGCTCTGGATGGTCTGCTTGACTGACCAGTTGTTATGGAAAGGAGAAGGACTGGTTGGGAGCTACAGCCTGATAAGGAACAGCTCTTTGCTGCCCAAACCCACCCACAGGCAGACCCCCTGCCTTCATTAGTCATCACCAGCTCACAGCCAAGAAATAAAAACATCAATACCTTATTGCTGATACATTGGCTGGAAAGAAAAGCATCCAGGGAACTTCACAACCTCCTTTCTGCCATAGGTTACTGTTAAAAAGCCAAGGCCAAATTCTGATCTCACTTTCCCCTGTGTAACAGCAGAGGAACCCCACAGCCCTCAGCTGGGTCACTCCGGGTTCACATCGATTTATCCAAACCCAGCCTGGCCTTGGCCCAGATTATACACATTGAAATACACCATGTGCAGGGTACAGGGGTCCCTACTCCTCGGGAACAAACCCAATCACAATGACTAATTCATACCACCTCCAAAGGAAAAAACTAAGATAAATAACCCCTGAATCCCTTGCTCCAGATGTCAAGCACTGACTCAAGACCAGGGTACTGCTAGCAAGGACCCTGCAATGCTCAAGAGGTTGGCAGCAAACGGCTCAGTTACTGACACGATGGTTTCTCACTGCTGCCCGCACCATCCATGATGAAACCACCATCTGTACAAGGAAATAAGAATAATCCTTGTTGAAACCTCATGCACAGCTAGTGAGTACTGGGCATAAGTTTGCTCAGCAGCACTAAATTGCATTGCTCATTCACATGCAGTTCATTATCAACTGCCACTAGTTACTTCTGTGGCCAAGGACAACAAAACAACTCGGCAGAAGCCAGAGCAGAGCTTGCTAAGACGTATGGATGAGATTTAACAAGCAGTACAAAAAGCCATTTAACAAATCCCAAGTGCAACACAGCACATGGATGGGGCAGTTCAGCAGCAAGGCTCTGCCAAGGAGCAGCCAGCAGAGGAAGACATCTTGAAGAGCAAGGTGCAAAAAACTATGGGGAAACTAAGGAGATAAAAGACAAGGGATGGGCAGGTTCCCAGCTTACAGCACAGCAACAAGAGTCTGTTCTCCAAAGCCAATGGGCTCTCCTGCACTACCAGTGCTCAGTTCTGACTGAGTTGGGATGTTCACAGAGCTCATGCTCTAGATGCCTCTAGATCAAGACCTCAAAAGATTCAGTGAAACCATGTGAGTCACACCACTGTCACCCAAGCCACAGTACCAAGGACTGTCAGAAATAAGGAGGAATACATGTTTACCTTATTTTGTCCAAAAGACTGAGCAATTTTGCAGGCTGGGACCTGTCATCGGCATATTTTGGAACCCTGGCGTGACTGCATAGCTGTGAGGTGAGAAAGAGGAACTTGTCAAGACAAAAAGGTAGCCCTGGCCACCAAATGGCTGATTACTAGCCTGTCATAAATTAGGTTAGTGGGTCTAAGACCAGTTTGTGTTAACTGGTGGTGTCCAGATTTGCAGTGGTGTTCAGCAGGGCTGTGCTAATTTATTCAGTTGAAATAATAGGAAAATCTGCAAACACCATAGTTCTGCTTTTGGATTTGCTCTACTAAAATAAAAATTAAAATAGCCCAAAACAATCAAGCAAACAAGCAGCAGAACATCACTACAACCATCTAGTTTAACTCTTAGTACAGCACCAGCCTGGAGTCAGGTCCAAAAAATCAAGTCTCCTGTGAAGACAGCAAGGGAGTCCAGTGTCATTCTTGCAACATCAGTTCCAGCTGCTAGTTCACCTTCATGACACAAATACATTCCTAGTCTGCATTTGCTACTGTTGGTATTGAATCACTGGGCCACTTCTTTCCCTGTCCGATGATACTTTCAACCCAAAATGAAACATCAGAAATGTTTCATTTGAAGTGATTGGCAAGAACAGGGGCAATGGCAGTTGGGTCAGTGTCCTACGAGTGTCAACCATCAAGACTCAGAGTTTACCATCCCATAAACAAAGTTAATTTCTGTCTACATAATTTTAACTTTCTGAGCACTAACATTTCCTTCTGGCGAGCCCTAGGAATGCTCTCTCAGAAAATCTAAATAAAGAAACGTTCCAAGAGATTAGTTCTGGGATCTATTTATTTATCCAGTATCTGAGTAATAACAGTTCTTCAGATTAAAGATAAATAAACACCACTAATAGTAATAATCCAAATATTAACGATTATCTGACAGTTCTCCTACAGGTCTTCGTCTGGGATGTGTCATATAAAGCCTGCAAAAACAATACCAAGTAACTGGGCAGACCCCGCAGGACAGGTGGTGGCTGGGGTGAGCAACAGCCTCAGTAGGCTGCTCCTACAAAGACTTTATAGTAGCGAGGCTTTGAGGCCCATGAGACACCGTAAATGAAATCCCCACCTTTGGCCCAAAGGCTGTGGTTAACCCCAGGGCAGGACCCTATTATCTGCTTAGGTCCAGGGAACTTTGCACCCTCCTACCTGCCATCAGTTCCTTTCAACTTCAGCATTGCAGCATGAAGGATAATGGAATAAAACATTCATGGAAAATATCAGCCCTTGAGTGAAACAAACCAAACTCCCAAAGCAACTATATTGGTGGGAATCCAGCGTTATTCTGTGATCCCCAGGTAAGTAATCCAAATGTCTGTCAAGGAGACAAAAGATTCTGTCCAAGCACAACAGTGCAGAGACTGGCAGCAGCAAGTAGTTACTTGAGGTGGAAAGAATCTGATGGAGATGTCTTAACAGCCATCCCAAGGCTTGCTACAGGTGCTCTGGGACAGACACCCTAGTATGGCTGGTGGCAAGATTCACATAAGCACTGGCAGAAGACAGAATGACCAGTTTGGAGTGGTTAGAGTCCTGGTTTTACATACACAAGTCTCCTCCCTTGAGTCTGGATTCTCTTAGATTTCAAGGGCAGAACTGGATTAGGACAATAATCTGTATCATAAAGGTTTCTGAAGTTTGGGTCCCCACTCTGGGGTTTTGGTTTTTTGGGTTTTTTGGGGGGGGTTTGTTTGTTTGTTTTGGGGTTTTTGTTGTTGGTTGGTTGTTTTCTCCTATGGTCTTTTATCAAGTCATTATTATGTCTGTAGTGCATTTCAGAAATCTTGGTGGCATAAGTGGGCAGAAGAGCACAGTGCAACCCAAGGACACACTCTCAGCAATGTGGAAGACCCGGCAGAGAAGATAACAGTGCAAAGTCAAAGTTCTCCCCAAACAAGACCACAAGCAAGATAACGCTGCTTGTATAAAGTATGTGTGACCACAAAAAGATTTTGGTTTTTTTTTTTTTTTTCTTTTTTTAAGAAACTGCTTTAAAGAAAAATAAGCAACCTCTCCTACAACATGGAAAACCTAAACATTATTGGTTTACGCTTGCAACACGTGATCACAATGATAACAGAACTGAAGCACATCTCAGACACAGCAAGGGAGAACTCAAAGACAGAATATGCCAGATATAGTCAGACTTCTGCACCTTTTGCTCCACCTACGATCTGACAGTACTTAGAGAGGAGCAATGCCCTGTGTGCTAGAGACTTGGTTTATCTACGGTTTTAACCCCAAGCACAGACTAAAAGGCTTTAGATGCAAGGCTGGTGGTTACAGACTACCTGTGTGCAATTCCTGCTGTGCTTCACTGATAGGCAACAGGGCATGCAGGCCAAGTGGGAGGCTGAGACCATTGCAAGTCAGCAGTTACAAAACTGGAGCAGTGCTCAGTAACAGCACACCAATAGTCAGAGAAAATGTAAATGGTCTATAGCAATCAGCCTAGCAAACAAGCCAGAGGATGATGTGGCTGGGAACAAGATGAGGTGAGGAAAGAGACCTTGAAGGAAGGGTTAGTATGGTAGAAAAGAAGCAAGACCTGGTTTTCTAATTGATACAGCAATCAACTTTTCCAGGTTACTTGCTATTTTTGGACCAAACGAGCTTGCAAAAGTCAGCACATGGACTAGAAGCGATGCTCCATCACAGGGCTCATGGCAGACTGATCACAGCAAGCTCCAACACAGCTACTGCATCAGCAGCTTGCAGCCAGCAAATGCTCTCACTGTGTACATTGCTTACTCCTCCTCCTCCTCCACTTGCTCTCAGCTAGAAAAGTCCCCAAAATAAGGGGTTGGAAACATCTGTTTTAACAGAAACAGGACGACTAAGGCAGCAAAACAAGGAGGACATGATTAATAAAATATTTAACAGGGGAAAGAGATCCCCCCATAACCACCTGCCAAGCCTAGATGGTATTTCAGTGACAAGGACCAAGCAGCCAGCACACAGCAGAGACCCACCAGCATAAGGCAAACTGCCCTTCTGCCCATGGGACATAACATCAGAAATCCACTGAAGGACATTTTATATGTGGCTGGAGAGCCCACTACATGAGTTAAATCCCATATTCTCATCAACTTCTCCATTTCCACTTCTTCTCAAAACCCATCCCTTTCTAACTGCCTCAGCTAGCTGTACCCAGCATATTTCTAAATTACCTGAAAACATCAACTATCCTAGGAAAAGGAGGAGTCTTTCTACTTACATATTTGGAAGTTGCAAATGAGATCTGTGAGCACATTTAGATTTGGGCTGCTTGTTCAATGCAATTTGTCTACAATCTCTGTAGAGACTGCAGTCAACCTCAGAGACCCAATCAAGAGCCCAGAGTTCATAGAAACCTTCAGCTGAATCCACAAGCTGTCCCAGTCCAGCAGTGCACCACAGTCTCCCCTCACATCATGCTGGAGTCACCAGAATCACTCTGATCACATCTGCGAAACAGAACAGTTGTCTTCAGAAGACTACTTTTTCTATTTCAGAACAGTACAGAGAAAAAAGTAAAATGAGGAAATAATTTAGGGAACTTATAACATGGGACGAATTTAGAGGCTGATGGGACATGTTCTTACAGAAGAATACCATTGGAATTTCACCTATCTCATCATCACCTCCTTGCCCCTTTACAGTGCTCCATGCAGGAGTAGCTCGAGCATCTGCTCAGAAACAGGAGCAAGGCAGCCCAGTGCAGCTGCTGCTATGGTCTAGTAGCCACCAAAGGAAATCCCAAACCTCCACTTCTAACACCAGTTTTCCACCAATTCACTGCAGAGACTAACTCACACTTGTTCTGCAGTGAGAGATCAGAGGCAGCAGGAGACCCCAGCCTGCTCCCATGGCACACAAAGTGGCTCCACTGCTCCCAAAGTGGCAGAGGCACACACAGCACTGGCCAACATTTGGCCTCTGTATCTGTCCAACAGGACTAAAAGCCTTTGCTTTTCATACCCCACAGGAGTGTTACAAGAATTAGCTCATGTTTATTCAGCACCATTTTTCAAAGCACTGCACAAGAGCCAAACCCTTGATATTTTTTTTAATCTGTTCCTTGCTCTGTCACTCCCTCCCAAAGGGACATGTTTCTCCCCTCCTGAGAAACAAACAAGCACGAGAACAGCAGGAGTGGGAGGCACATTCCAGGCTGCTCCTCCTCTCTCAAACCACAAATGCCACCAACCCCTGCCGTCAGTCCAGCCTGGCCAGCACCCCACGTGAGTGCCCAGCATCCAGGCCTCCCCACGCAGCCCAAGAGGGGCCAGACAGGATACACAGCAGGATGTTTAACCTCATCTCACTTCCTTTTCAGTTTCAAGGAGCAAAACAGTGGGGTCAAAGATCCACCCCTGGAGGTATGCAGCCTGCCTACACACTCACGGCAGGGTAAGGGGACTCTGCACAAGTCCCACTTTGCAACGCCCCTTCTCAAACTGCCAAGTGGATGCTACATCCGAGCTCTCCCTCAAGGGTGCATGTGCCAATAAATCCCAACCCTTGGGGAACCTGCCAAAGCCTTGGCACTCAGCCTTGGCACGAGGGGATGGTTCACTTCCGAGCACATGTAAGTGCCAGACACTAGACCTCATGTTTTGTGCAAGTGCAGACAAATCAGACGTGGCACATTCTGTTCTGCACACAGGCTTGTTGAGCCAGATCAAAAGAGCAATCCTGGGAACAGAGCTTGCACGCAGGCAGCGGCAAGGTGAGGATGTGGACAAACTACTACACATTGCTCTGCAGGACAAAGCTGATCAGAGTGTCGCTTATAAAACTCAAGAACATCAGAAAGGGTTAAACAAAAATGTATTAAAAACATAAACAGCTCTTTTCAAAGAGTACCTTCCCTTGGCTGCAGTGCTCAAAACCTGGGATCCATGTACATAGCAAAACCATCAACTACTCCATCAGAGAGCAGCAAAATCAAAGTGTTAGCATGAATATAAAATTTCCAGATGCTGCAAAAGCAAATTAAGATGAGTCACACACAAAGAAAAAAAAAAAAAAGAAAAAAAAAAAAAAAAAAAAAAAAAAAAAAAAAAAAAAAAACAATTTTAAAC
>JANHGN010007900.1:0-13492 GCA_024605025.1 Megaceryle maxima | reverse complement strand
AACCGGCGTCCAAACGGTGGTTCTCCGGTCCTTTTTTTTTTTTTTTTTTTTTTGGGTTGCAAATCAATGCAATATAATATGAAAGTGCTGCTGTACCATGTAGGTGATCACAGAAAACTTCTCATCATTCAGCTCCTCCAGGTACTCAATGATGCTCAGGTTGGTGAACTTCCATTCTCCATCAGTTAGGAAGAAACTGTGGCTGTCACTCATCATCTCAACTGGTGTCCGTCTTGTCTTCATGATGAGGTCTGTTACTGCTTGGGCAGGAGGCAGAGGAGGAGAGAAGTTGCAGAATTTAGGTATTGATAAGGGTTATTTCCTCTCTGTTTCCCTCCCAACCAAGGGTGAGTGCAAGTGGGGGAAAGTAACATTTCTTGCACTGACAGGGTTTCTCAGCACCTCAGGGAGAAATTAAAAAGGACTCCAGTGAAGAAGATTGGCTGGACCTGTGAGAATGTGGACCAGAGGGAAAATCTCTGCTAAATTAGGACAATTGTCCTTTGTGGATGGGACCTGAAGAGATCTCTGTCTCACTCCTGTTGGGGTGAACTCTGACTGCAGTTTGGATCCCTGAAACTGTCCTTAATTTCCAGTCATTTCCATGGATTTCAGGTATGTTTAAAGAGCGCTCCTGCAAAATTTTACGTGAGCAGGTAGCCTTGTTGCAGGAAGCCTCCTCATCTCTTGGTTTGTAAAGATCAGTCTGCAGGAGCTCTTGCCACAGAACACCCAGAGGCTTCCAGAGATGTTTCTGGGAAATGTGCCAAAACAGAATGATGGTGATTTAGCTCCTTTTCCCTGAAATTACATTATCTCAACCCCACTAAACCAGTGTGAGCGTGTGGTGCTGCTAAGGGAGCCCAGGAGTTAGCTGAGGTCCAGCATCACTCCTCCTGTGAATTTAACTCAGCTGTGGTAAAGCAGCTGGCTGCTGTACCTGGGTACAGAAATGATCCTATGCTCAGGTTGCACGTCTGGGTGTCAAAGGGAAACTTGAGGATCATCAAGCTGCATGTTAAGGTAACCTGGAAGGTCTGGGTGAAGTTGAAGCTGCCGTTGTGCATGACGACCATGTTTTCCAAGTTTGAGGTGTGTCCGTTCACTCTGGGGAAAGCAACAGCGGAGAGCAACAGAGCTCCAAGAGGCTGCAATGCTCCTTAGTCCCACAGACACCTGGGCTGTAGGCATCCTCTTGGGTAGCTCTGTGCCATCTCCCATCCACCCATGGGCTGTAGTGGTGAGGAGAGGAAAACTGGGTTTTGAAGAGGGGCTGGTGAGTGCCTCTGGACTAAGGTTTGTAGTAGATTTGCACACCTTCCTTTCTCCCCCCCTGCTTGCCACTCTGAGCTGGGCAGAGTGCTCTGTCCTGTGTCTTACAGCAAACTGCTAAGGGGCATGTCAGCCCACAACACTGCTGGTCTCTGCTGCTTCCTACAGCCCAGGAGGGACATTTCTGGAGATGTCATAGTATTACAAAGCCACAAAGTGCTTTGTATAAACCGTGGTCACCATTAATCTAAACTACAAGGTTCTTGGTTGCAGAGAGCTCATGGGAACAACTTTTAAGCATATGAATTTATCCCATTTTCTACAATAATACCAAGACTTTAAATCACGGAATGCTTTGGGTTGAAAGGCACCTTTAAAGCTCATCTAGACCAACCCCCCTGCAGGAAGCAGGGACATCTGCAACTCGAGCAGATGAGCATCTGCAACTAGAGCTCAGAGATCCATCCAACCTGACCTGGAATGTTTCTAGGGATGGGTCAGTGACCACCTCTCTGGGTGACCAGGGCCACTGTTTCACCACCCTTAGCATAAAAAATGTCTTCCTTCTCTCCAGTCTAAATCTCCCTCTTTTAGTATAAAACCATCACCCCTTGTCCTGTCACAAAAGGCCCTCATAAAAAGATTTTTTGCATCAGTTGGATTTCTCTTAAGCTGGTGGATAAACATGAAAAGAGAACCTACCGCTCTAAAATGAAGATGGGAGGAGACCAGTACGCATCCATGGGCAGAACGACTTTGGAAACGTTACAGAAATCTCGTGGGTCCCAGGTTGCAAAAGTGTTTTCCCACTCCTGGGGGAAGAAGTTGCATGAGAGAAGTGAGTGCCGGGCTCAGCACCAGCTGTGGCTTTGGGCATTACAGAAGAGAAATGCTCTTGAGGGACCTACCAGGTTCAACACAAAGTAAAAAGTGACTGTCTGGAGCTTTTCAACCTGGAGAAACAAGAAGGAAGATATTTAGCTGATTTTTTTTTTTTTAGGTATGTGTAATGTAGAGCCCAGAAGCTCTCCCCTCTTGCTCTTGCAGTGGACAGCACAGATTGCAGAAACTCAGGAGGAGAGCTCAGGGATCTTGGTCCTACGGCTGAAGAGCGGGACCATACAGTACAATGGTTTGAAAGGAGGAAAAAAAAAAAAAAAAAAAAGATAAAATAATCCTGTTAACATTTACATGCCAGTGCCCTGCAAATGCATCGCTCAGTTCAGATACCCCACAGGGGTGGGTTTAGAGCCTGCTGTAACGCAGGCTCCGTCTGAGCCTGCCTCTCTCCTTTTTCCTGAAAGCAGGTGAAAGAAAATACTCCAGATTTTCCAAAATTGCTTTTAAACAGCAGAAAGCAGAAGAGGTGGAAGGGGCTGATTCTCATCTCCGTGGCCTTCCCGTCCCAGCCCTGCCTGGCAGAAGACTCTGACCTCAGTCTAGCAATTGCCCAGTTTTCTGTTATAAGGATGTGGCAGGAGTTTGGGTCCTTACCACGGAAAGAATAGCCACCAGTATAAAATCCATCTTCACTTCCACAGGCTCCTCCAAGTTTGTCTTGGGCAGTATGTGCGTGTGCAGCTTGCCGTGAGAGGAAATGTTCAGGTACTCAACAACATCGTAGTAGGTGCAGATGTACCTTGGAGCAGCCCCTGCTAGAAAAACCAAAATCCACTTGAATCAAAAAAGGATCAGGTGAGATCTTAACCTGCAAGAGAGAGGTGTACCAAAAGAGAAAGGAGCTGTGGATAGGAAAAACCTCATTAACTCAGGCAAATCCCTCCTTACATAGGTGAGAACAGAATTCCTTGAAGCTTTTCTATCCTTTTTGGACTTACCTGTCCCAAGAGAAAAGGCAAGGATAGCTATAAAAACTCGCTGCATCCTCTTCTGCTGCTGAATAAGGAGGGAAATGGTACCGTTTGTGTTATGAGCAGTTCCAGGACACGTCATTTGTTATGTAGAAGTTGATGTGATATTTATTAATGAGGGAGGCATATTTTGTAAATGGAAGTGAGACTTTTCATGTATTTATTTGCATTGGAATGGAAGAATTTGCTAATGGCTTAATGCACTTAGCTGGCTCTTGAGAGCAGCCTTTAGCTGTGGTAAAGGAATAAGGTCATTAAAACAAAAAATCCAGTAATTTGAGAGAGAGGAAAAGAAAGGGTCCATCTCCACAAAGAAAAGGCGACGAGCCAGTCACTCAGAAGCAAATCTTGTCTTGTTTACAGGGCTGCTGCAACCCCACTGAAATGGAACAGGATTTAGTGCTTGTGTAATGTGAGGGATGTTGGGGAGGCAGAGGAGAGGCTGCTCTCCTTCAAGCCTAGTTCTGCTCCACAGCAGCTCAAGCTGCACCCACTGATTGTTTCTGCCTCCTTGCTGATCTCCCATGCTTTTGAGGTTCTTCTCCAAGTTCAACCTCACCTGGAATGTTTCCAGGGATTGGGACATCTACCAACACTTTGGGTAACCTGAGCCAGTGTTTCACCCCCGTCAGGGTAAAATATTTCTTCCTTCTAACTGGTGTGAATCTCCCCTCTTTTGGTTTAAAACTGTCATCCCTTTTCCTGTCACAACAAACGCTGCTAAAATGACATTCCCCATTTTTCAGGCAGGCCCCTGTAAGTACTGGAAGGCTGCTATAAGGTCTCCCTGGAGCCTTCTTTTCTCTCCCTCTCTCCCTCCCCCACCCTTCCCCCTCTTCCCTTCTTCTCCAAGCTGAACAACCCCAACTCTCAAAATGGCCCCAATTTGCACCAGCGGAATTTCAGATTAGATATTAGGAAGAATTTATTTACTGAAATAGTAGTTAAGCATTGGAACAGACTGTCCAGGGAATTGGTGGAGGAGTCACCATCCCTGGAGGTATCAAAAAACCGTGTAGATGAGGCACTTGGGATGTGGCCTAGTGGCCATGGAGGTGTTGAGTCGAAGGTTGGACTTGATGATCTTGGAGGTCTTTTCCAACCTTAATGATTCTATGATTCTCTCAGCCTGTCCTCACAGCAGAGGGGCTCCAGCCTTCCAATCATTTAGACCCACTCCAACATTTCCCAGTCCCATGCAGCAATCGCTGCCACCCAGTCCCACGCTGTATTTCCCCATGGCAGCAGATAGGCCTTTCCTGGCTACGTCTGCTGGCGTCCCACCGTGTCCGCAGTCCCGGGGGGCTCCAGCGCAACTGCTGCTGGGGCTGCAGAGGGACCTGGGGGAGGTAGGGGTGGGGCGGGGAGGGGTTGGGTGGGAGTGATGCTGAGGATTGGCAGCATCACTGGGGGGTTTTTGACAATAGGGTGACCGCGTGGCCTAATGGATAAGGCGTCTGACTTCGGATCAGAAGATTGAGGGTTCGAGTCCCTTCGTGGTCGGCTTCTTTTTTTTTTTTTTCCCCCCTCTCACTTTCGCACCCCCGCCAGCTTTTCCCATTTCTCCCACCTCCCCTCTTCCCCGCAGGGGGGTGGAGGGAGAAGGCAATCCCAGGTTCGCTCCCGTTCACCCCCCAGCCGCTCCCGGAGAGCCCAGCTCCGCTCCCCATCCCTTGGGCCCTGGGTGGTCTCCGCCGTGGGTTACCCGCGGGACCGCGTCCCTCCCGACCTCTCCCCGGCCCCAGCATCGGACCTCGGGGCGCCGGGGTCGGGGCCGTTCCCGCGGGCCGGGGCGCGCGCGCTGCGCAGCCCCAGTGGCCTAATGGATAAGGCACTGGCCTCCTAAGCCAGGGATTGTGGGTTCGAGTCCCATCTGGGGTGGGCTCCCCCCGCCTTTTGCCGGTTTCCGTGCTCTTTCTCCCCGTTTTAGCGCCGCCAGCCCTGCACAGATGCCCGGCCTCCTCCTCCTCTTCCCGCTGCTGCACGGCTGGCTCTGGTCGTAGCTGCTCGGTGGGAAGATGTTCCCCTCCCCAGTGCCAGGTGTCAATTAAAGGAGGTTCATGCACTGGGAGGACCCAGAAACGCAGATGAAGCAACCCCCGCTGCACATGGGTATGTGAGTGCAGCACTGGACACAGAGCTTGCAGAGCAGGACGCTGAAGAGGGAGGTTGGGATGACCCACGAGATGTGTTTTGGAACAGAGAGATCCCCATGACAGCTTCAGGCCTTCTCACTGTGTCAGCCTCTGCTGCACGTGATGCTGTATGGACAATGCGGTTCTCTGCTCCTAGCCAGCAGTCCCAGTTTAGATCTCATTAAAAAGGGGAGCAAGGATGAGCAGCTACAAACTGCCCCAGGCACTGGTACAAATGGTCTGTCCAGCTGGTACAATGGTCTGTCCAGCTATGCAGTCCCATGAGCTGAGCACTCAAGCGGGCCTGTTACTGCAGGACTAACAATCAGCTTTTGCCTCAGGACCTATTGATGGAACGATGTTTTTTGCAGAGGTGATAATGAAAGGATAAGTTTTGAAGAGGTGTCAGTGAAAGGGTCGGTCTTGCTGGGGCATGGGCACCTTTCAAGGTGTCCCAGAAGGTGCAAAGGCAGAGCAGTTAAATCTCCTTTATTTAGCCTGGGCAGAGCTGGGTCTGTGCTGGGAATTTCAGCTGCATTTTACCCCCTTCAGCTGCTCCCTGTGTCATCAGCTACCTCTGACCCACAACAAAAAGCTGATTGATGCTGGGGTATGAATACCTTGGAGTTGTCATGCAAACCTCTTCCCAGAGCAGGACAAGCTCTAATGGGAAGGAGTTTACTTCACTAGAAACCGCATCTCCACAAGGGATGGTGGCTGGGGGTCTCAGTTTGGCTGTGTTGTCCTGGGGCCAGAGTCCTCCACATAAGTGCCTTTGGGGTAATGCCCTCTCAGGTTTGCTGCATTATAATCTGCTCATAGGGTCTTTTCCTAACGAGTCAATGGATTTTGAAAGGCAGCTGTGGGCACGGTGATACGCTACTAGTAAAACCTAAAGTGAAGTTTCTTACTAAGCAATTTTTCTCTCTTGGGTGTGGGAAGAAATGACTCTGCTGCCTGGAAAGCAGCAAACTGACTGACACCTCAGCGCTGGATGTCCAGCAGCCCCAGGCAGCTGAGCTGCAGGTCCCTGTACTGCTCAGTAAACCCTGCCAGCTCTGGGGCCTGTGGAAAGGAGCTAGAGAGGGTTCTCCAGGTTGGTATTAGCTGAGAACAGTTGACTTCCATCCACCTCTTTGGGTGACCAGCTTCAAGGCTGTGACTGAAGGTGTGGCCAGAGAACACTCTTTTGACATCTGCCAGCTGCTGCCCAGCTTTGTACAGCCCCAGAGCACAAGTGCTCTTCTCATGCAGCCCTTTCTCTGCAGCATGCATTCTCAGCTCTCATTTGATAGACACATCAAAAAAGGCACATTGGCTGAAGCTGAGCGGAACACATCCCAGCAATCAGCATGTCCCCAAAACATCCTTTGGCCACACAAGAGGTTAAAATACCTTCCTGCCCACCGGTGGGCTTTGGGAAAGTCTTTTTTTAGTAGTAGATGAGTACCATGGGTTTGGGGGAGAAGCAAAGCTGCAGTGGAAGGAGAACACCAGAGGCATTAGTGATAATCAGCAGGAGCTTAACGAGGCCTGTGGTGTTTCTCCTTGTGTTGCACCATTACACTGTAGCAGTGCTACCTTACCACGGGTGCCCATCACCAGTGGCCCATTGACACAGTGACCATCACACGGAGTTCTATCACAGGAAAGGACATGTTCTCTCTAGACTCCTGGCTGTCCCCATCCTTCCTCCTTGCCCAGTAATGCCCGACCCTGGGAGTCAAACACTCCTTCCCTCCTGATTAAGGCTTATACACAGCTTTGGCTGGATGTGATGGTCTCAGCTTTGACTTTCCATGGGGATGTGGCAGGGAAGGTCTGGGCTCAAGTACTCCTGGCAGCTGAAAGGTAAGAGTGACCCTGTGTTGGGACGGTCTCCTAAATGGTGTTGGAATGGAGTTGCTGGAGTCCTCAGCAGCACAGCTTGAGCAGTAGGCAGCAAAGGTGCTGTCAGGAGGGGAAAGTCACTGCTCCAGCCCACAAGATTCCTACATGATACGGTCTCCATCAGCACAAATGGGCTATGCTGAGGCTGGGGGGGGTCTCTATGATGACCTACTGGCACCCGGGGCCCCTTGGGAAGAGGGACCTCCCTTCCTGCTCACCCCCATTGCCAGCATTGGGCCAGGAGGAACAGCCACAATCCCAGAAGGGCTAAGAGTGTGTGCAATGCATGGGAGGGTGGCAAGGACTCCTGTCCCAGGTGTGTGTCACTGTCCCAAAAATGTAATTATGGGGGACCACGTGGCCTAATGGATAAGGCGTCTGACTTCGGATCAGAAGATTGAGGGTTCGAGTCCCTTCGTGGTTGTTTTAAAGCCACGGGTGCCTTCCTTGGGAAGGGTGCAATCAATACCTCGTGGAATCTGACCATCTGCAGGGGCAAAGCCAGAGGGAACGTGTCTGTGGTGCAGGCGGCTGCTTTGGGATCTGCTCTGCAAGTCCCCAGCCACCTACTGGGGGGGGATGTGTGTCACGAGGGCTCTTCCCCACGCTAGGCAGCAGCCCTGTCCCAGGTGTGGAGATGAACTGGGGCGGGGCTTAGCCCCACGTGAGGCTGGTTCCCGGTGGGAAAATATAAAGGTGAGGGGTGGTTTGAACTGAGGCTTCTCACGCTGCACGGAGAAACCGGGGAGCTGCTGGGGACGGGGGCGAGACACTACACATGACGGTCCCCATGTGCCCCCTTTCTTGCTGCTGCTGCTGCCGCCCTTCGCCGGGGTGAGGGAAAAAATGCGCTTAGCTACCTTAGGTGGGACTCGAACGCACAGTCCCTAACTTAGGAGGTTAGTGCCTTATCCATTAGGCCACTGGGGCCATGCAAGTACACCTCCCCCGTCCCCCTGCGCCCGCAACCCACCCACTCCCCCCCCCCACCCCGACCTGTTTCGGCGGGGGTCTGGAGCGAATGGCCCCGTCTCCCGGTGCGGCCGAGGAAGGGGGGAGGCCGAGAGGAACTTATGGCGCCGAGAACCGAGAGAGCGGGCTGAGGTCGTGCGGGGGGAGTTGGGCCCTTCGTAGAGGTCTACAGCCCTCCCCCTCACCGCTCCTCCGTCGGCATTTCCGGGCTGTGCGCGGCGCGGGAAGGGTTCCCCGGAGACGGAGGGAGGAGAGCGGCGGGGCTGTGTGAGGATCTCCAATTCCCCCGCGTTGTAGCTACGCTCCTCTCCGGCCATCAGAGAGTTAAGTTAAGGCACCAAAATTACGTTAGCATGCGGCCCCAGTGGCCTAATGGATAAGGCACTGGCCTCCTAAGCCAGGGATTGTGGGTTCGAGTCCCATCTGGGGTGACTCTTTTCCCTTTCGTTGATCCGCTCCAGGGGTGCCCCTGCGTTGGGGCGTTTGCTGCTGCTGGGAGGGTTGATGGGCCCTCCGGGCACCCCTGGCTCAGGTGGCTGAGACAGGGGGGTGCTCGGGAGGAGGGGGGGGTTGTTTTGCAATTAGCTTTTAATCACAGCTCCTCCAAGCCTCGTAGTGGCCTCTCGGTGCTTAAGAGGGCTGTGGGAAAGGTGGGAACAGTGGACTGCTTTCCCCAGGAGCGGGGAAAAAGCTTTTCAACCTGCGAGATTTCTGTAACGTTTCCAAAGTCGTTCCGCCCATGGACGCGTACTGGTCTCCTCCCATCTTCATTTTAGAGCAGTAGATCCATCTTTCATGTTTATCCACCGGCTTAAGGGAAATCCAAGTGATGCAAATACTGGTTTAATCAGGGCTTCTTGTGACAGGACGAGGGGTGATGGTTTTAAACTAAAAGAAGGAGATTTAGACTGGAGAGAAGGAAGATTTTTTTTTTTTTTTCCTGAGGGTGCTGAGTTCCTGGGCCTGGTTGCCCAGTTTGCTGGTAGAAGCTCCACCCTGATACCATTCCAGGTGAGGTTGGCTAGGGCTCTGAGCAACCTGCTCTAGGTGCAGATGTCCCATCTCACTGCAGCGAGTTGGACCAGATGAGTTTTAAAGGTCCTTTCCCATCCAAACCAGTCTGTGATAAACTCTGATGTCATGTGCAACCTCCAAGGCTTTAAGCAGACCTTTGCAACTCTTACTGTAAAATCCAGGGAGGGACGCCTGAGCAGGAGGAGGTAGGTGTCAGTGAGGTCTCCTGGTCACGGAAGGTCTCAGCACAGATTGCTGCTGTCCCAACCAATGTTAGTGTGATGACTTCCAGTGTCAGGAATCGGTCTGAAGCAGTGACCCCCCCCCCCCCCCGCCCTTTCTTGTAGGGGCACAGAGCTGCAGGGCCTCCTGAGAGGGAGGTCAGGGTGGGTGGGCACGCTCCTGCACCCAGTGTTGGGGTTGAGGAGCAGTTGAGCTCTCTGCAAATGTAAATGCTGACCTGCACTGTGTAAAGGGAGAGCTCAAAAGGTTCCCTCTTCTGAGGGAGCTGTGAGTGTCAGAGCAGAGTGCTGTCTTACCTGCTGAGCTGCAAGCCGTCCAGAGACTAGTGTCCCCTCCTTTTATGGGGTTCTGCCTAAAACAGAACCACTCCTCTCACCCCAAGTGGGACTCAGACCCACATTCCCTGACTTAGAAGGCCAGTGCCTCATCCATTAGGCCACTGGGGTCTTAACAATATGCAAAAGTATCATTTCAGCACCTTTGAGAGCCCCTCCAGTGAACAGCTCTACCACTGGACAAAATCCATCACATTACACTCCGAAACTTTATTCTGCTTAAAAAAGGTCCATTGAAGAGAGACTCCTGAAGCCTGTAAGACCCAACTTGTGGAACACCAAAAAACCCACAAAAACAACCTCATCAAGGACCAGAAGCCTCCCGTACTTACAGGGTGGCTTCTGTCTTTTAGTGCTAACAGAGTAACTGCCTCCTGCCAAAATCCTGCTCTGGCTTTAGGTTAACTTAACACAGTGATGTACACTTATTTTTGTTTAATTAAAAAATCAACTAAAATGGCAGGAAAGTGCTTGAAATGATGAATATTTGTGGCCTAGATACGTAGTTCAGGCTGCTTTTACCCTCCCTTCTCTTTCCCCAAAATTCTGCTGCTGCTTTTTGTTCATCAGCAGATGGAGCTCTCACAGAGCAGAGAGGCTGGATGCAGGACACAAAGAATTTAAAAATAGAAAAAAGTAACTGACAAATCCCTGAATTTTTAGCTTCTCTCAAACATGCACAATAATTTTTCTGCAAAATGACTGTCAGGCTGTCACAGTGCATCATTGAAAGGAGATGGTAAATTTTTATTTACACTTCCAGATCATTTTTATTCAATATAGCTCATGAGTGTAGCAGTACAGCTGCCAACGCAGTTTCTTTCAAAAGATGGCATGCCATCTTTGATCTTTGCTGCTCTCAGTCGAAGTCTGCCTTCCTGCCCTGTTTTATATTTGAGTGTATCTTCTTCTGTCGTAGTCGTTCACGGTTCATTTTTTCCACCCTAAAACAATAGGAATAGATCCTTTAGTGTGCTAAGAAAAAGATTGAATATTCAACTTTGAGCACAAATTTACATGTGCAGATTTGATGAGCTGACAAATGTCCACAGCTAGAACACAGTCCCTGTTCTTCATATACTACCCTGAAAAGCAGTTAAAATCTAACAGACCAGTGATTTAAAAAAATAATAAATCCAAATGAGTATAAATATGATTGTTTAAAGATGCTGTTAACTAAATCATGTAACATAATAATCTGAATCCACCTCAAATAAAGGCTATTTCACTAAAGATACCTCTCTATGAGTTGCCGTGCTGTCTCCTTCGACACCACCTTGGGCTGCTCGGTAGCATCTGTGACCATGGTTCTGATTTTTTCTAAGCAAATTGCCAGATTCCTCATTTGGTAGCGACTTTCTTCAGAGCTCACAATCAGCTCACCAGCTCGGTTTATCTTATTCCTGTGCTAAAGAGGAGAAAACATGATGTCATCACTGAAACTGCATTGGATGTGTCATCTTCTGCCTGAAAATGCCATTTAAACCGTGTCTGGAAGCAGGAGGGTAGTTACCATTGATGCCATTTTCTGTCTTGCAGCTTCTGGAATCCAGTCTGCTGATGCCAGGTGGAACCGAACTTCAGCCTTGGTATTCACTGGGAGGAAAAACAGGCTCTTTTTTGCAATGTAATGGCTTACCTTCCTAAGTTTTGGGAGATAATTCAGTCTGTTCACTGCTGGCTCTGAGCATAGGATAATTCCAGTATCAATTTCCTGGAAGATCATTCTTTTCCTTGCTCCATTTTTACATATCACTCTACTAAGTTCTTATGGAGACTGTCATGGTATTGCCTTTCCGGAGGGTGTGAAGTTTATTGCTATGGCCAGTCACTAGCTATCTTATTTTTAATGGCAGAACAGGAAGATTTTTTAGATTATTTGAATTAAGCTGAGAACTTACTGGTCTGTCAAGTTTCAGAAACCAGTTTGCTTGTTGTATGTTGGATCAATGAAAATGGGTTAGATTGCAGTAGTGTTTTATGTGCTGTGTGTAGCAGCAATTATCCCAGTAAGAGTGTTTCTAGGAGAATCCAGTGTTACTGCTGGTCTCGAGCACTAGCATAGAATTGTAGTAATTGATTGGGTTTGAAAGGACCTTTAAAGCTCATCTTGTCCAAGCCCTCTGCAGGGAGCAGGGACATCTGCACCTAGAGCAGGTTGCTCAGAGCCCCAGCCAACCTCACCTGGAATGGTTCCAGGGATGGGGCATTGATGATGTCTCTGGGCAACCTGGGCCAGAGTCTCACCACCTCATGGTAAAAAAATTCTTCCTTCTCTCCAGTCTAAATCTCCTCTCTTTTAGTTTAAACCCATCATCACTTGTCCTGTTGGAACAGGCCCTGCTAAGAAGTTTATCTTTCTTGTAGGCCCCCTTCAGACACTGAAAGGCTACAAGAAGGTCTTCCCAGAGACCTCTCCTCTACAGGCTGAACAACCCCAACTCTCTCAGCCTGGCCTCACAGCAGGTGGGGTTCCATCTTTGGGTCATTCCTGTGGCCTCCTCTGGATCTCCACAACGGGTCCATGCCTTTCTTGTGCTGATGACTCTGGAGCTGGATGCGTGAAGACTCAGAAGTTGTATTCAAATGCAGGGTAATGAAAAATTAGCACAAAGGTGCCCTTTAGCTTCATGTTATCAGTATTTTATCACAAAATACAGCGAAACAACTGAAGACAATGATTTTTCTCATTAAGTGAGAGAACTTCTTCCTCACCTTTATTGACGTGCTGCCCGCCGGGGCCGCTGCTGCGGCAGTAGGACACGGTCAGGCGAGCTGGAAGAGAAGCGCAGCAGCCTGCTGACCGGGACACGCGTGCCCAGCGGGTCCTGCAGCGGCCACCAGGACCTGTCCAGGTTGCAGTGCACAGGCCCGAGTGATACTCGCACCTCGGCTGTGGTTTAGCTCTGTGTGCTTAGCACCGACGCTGGGCTCCGGAGCCTGACCTGCTGCCAGGCACTTAACCCGGGACAAGTCCAGCCCAGCAGCTGGGCCCAGGTCACTTGTGGGGGTGGGAGGGGGGAATGACTCACCCATGGGGATGTCGAGGGCGGCCGGCTTCGTCTCCTCCTGGAAAGCACAGCCGGGTGCCCGCGTTGGAGGCCGGGCCGCACCCGCGACACCTCGGCCCGGCCCCGAGCGCCCTCGGGGGGCCGCCTGTCCCCGCCCCTTCTGCTGAGCCCCGCCCCCCACCAGGACCCCGCCCCTCGTGCTAAAGCCCCCGCGATAGCCCCGCCCCCTCCTGCTAAAGCCACACCCAGCCACGAGAACGCCCCCCGATGCTAAGCCCCGCCCCTTGGTATAAGCTCCACCCACCCACCTGCGTCACCGACGCACTAAACCCCGGCCCTCGCTTCCCCCACCTTCCCACTCACAGGGGCACTGGCGGCGTCTCCGTCGGGCCGCGGCGGGTACAGCTTGTCCAGGCTGTAGGCGCTCCGGTACTCGGTCCCGGTGGCGGCCCGCTGCGAGAACCGGGCGGCGAGAAACGCCAGCGGCGGCCGGTACAGGCACCGCAGCGTGTGCGCCGCCATTTTGGCTCCCGGGGTGCGGCTCCGCTACGGAGTCCCCACGGAAACCGCGGCCGCGCGCCGCGTTCCGGGGCGGGGCCTGCGGCGGGTTGCGATATACGGGATATATGGGCTGTGCGGGGGCCTGTGAAGGGTGCGGGCTCTTGGGGTGTATGTGTCGTGTATGGGAGCTATACGGTGTCTGATGCTTGTGAGGTGTGGGGTGGGGGAGGGGTGTGGGAATATAGAGT
>JANHGN010007897.1:0-16290 GCA_024605025.1 Megaceryle maxima | reverse complement strand
CCCTCAGGGAGCAGTCAGCCGGGCGCGTGCCCGGGCCCCGGCGGAGCATTGTTTGCGGCAGGGATCATGTCCGCCGGGCAGCAGGCGCCGCCGCCGCTGCCGCCGTCGCAACCGGACGAGCTGACCGCTCCGCCGCCAGGCGCCAACAGCAGCGAAGCCGCGGGGACAGCTCCTTCCGCCATTGGGCCGGCCGGAGGCGACGCCGAGATGGAGGTCAGGCGCCTTCCCCCTGCGGGGATCCCCTCACTTCTCCTCCATCTCCCTCCCCGGCTTCGCGGGGCTCAGGGGCGGGCTCTGGGGGCGTCGCGGCGGGGTCGCGGCCGGCTGCGCGGCGGCAGGTGCCCGCCATGAGGGACGGTGCTGGTGGGGCGTCCCCGGGCCGCGTGGGGCCGCGGGAGACAATGGAGTGGCGGGTGGGGGCGGGCGCCGGGCCGCGCCGTGAGCCTGGGCGCTGCCGGGCTCCGGTGGGGGCCGGTAAACGGCGCGGCGGCGACCGTTGGGGAGGGTGTGTGGCATGCTCCATCCATCCGCTCTTCCTCGTCCCCGGCGGCCGCCGCACAGGGGTCCCGGTCTCCATGTTTCTCTGGCGGCCGCGGGGAGGGGAGGCCTTGCCGCTAGGTCATTTATTTATCCTTTTTGAAGGGGGGTCCCGGGAGGGCAGGGGGACCCCCCCTCGCGTCCTGCCCTCTGGGAGCAGGATTCGCTACCCTCCCCCTCACACACGGGAGCTCTCCCTGGGTTCGTTACCCGTATCTCTCAAGGGGCATTTCTGTCCTGCCTCCCTGAAGAGCCTCCGCACCGTTTGTGCTTCCTGCTTCAACCATGAGCAAGCCCATGTTCTAAAAACAGTAACGCATTCTGTCATCTAAAGCATTTCAAAACTTTTTTCTTTGTGGGGGAGAGGAGTTGTGTTTTGAGGCTCTTTTTTTGGCAACAGGTGCTTATTCCAGAAATTTCAAGGGGTTCGAGTGATTGCCTGGAGATGCTAATTTTATCGTAGCATTGTTTCTTTAATGATAAGAGGAAACTGGTTGGTCCTGCTTTGAGCACTGGGTGTTTTGTACTCTGAGTCATGCTGTACAAACCAACCTACTTGATCTAAATAAATTTGCAAATGCCATATTTTTCGGATGAGCAAGTAGCTAAAGCACTGTGGGTAATAAGTCCTGCTCAAACCTGCAAAAATAGGTTAATTCTGGGCTGGGGCTGAGCTCACAGAGGCTGTGAAAGGCTCTTGAAGTGCTAGTCTGCGAGGGCTCTGTGCTCGCTAAGTTAGTTCCTTTATGCTTAGGGAAGGGTTTGCCTTTGTGTAAAGTGAAGTTTTAGTTGAAATAGCCTTTTTGATAGCCCTGACCCTCTGAGAGACTGCTTTTCCTGATCTCCAGCTAAACTCCGAAGTCTTGTCATCTGTATTGCGCGCGATGAGATCGCATGGCGCCACTACGTTTCTGTGTTTCTCGTGTTGGGTGTTCCAGGAGAAATGTGAATTTCGATGAGATTTTGGACAGTCCTGTGCTTGTGCTCAGTGCTAAGTGGGTGTTGGCTGAATCCTAGTGGGGGATTGGTAAGAAGATTGGGGTATAACTTTAGAAAATGTTTAGCTATAACTTTTTATGCTTAGTTTTGACTGGTGAATGAAACATTTTATGTCAGGGTATTTCTGTTTCCACACGCCTTACCTGCCAGAGTTTTGTGAGGAAACCCCTGCCCACGAACATCCCAGGTTTTGTCTCCCTTTGTTTCATGTTGCTTCTTATTTTCCCGTTCCTTTGTTCTACAATGGCCTATAAAGATTGAATTTAGCTCAGTTCTTGGCTTGATTAAACAGGTAGTTAATAATGATTTTGAAGGCATCTTGTTTGTTTCCTTTGCTCACCCTTTCAAGATTTTTTTTTTCCTGCAATACACTGCCTTAGCATGGTTTACCAGGGAAGGATTATCCCATCGGTTTTGGCTTTAAGAACAGAAGAAGAAATTACACGTGGGAGATGATGGGAAAAGAGATGACCCAATAGCAGGAGAGACAAGGATAAAAAAGCCCTGAACTGAAAGAATAATTCAAAGCAGTGTGTCAAGGATTTGGCAGGAAAGGGGTAAGGGAGGTCTGCTCCCTCCTGACAAACATTGTTTTCTGCTAGTAGTGGTACCGTTGGTGATAACAACAATTATTTGGCCGGTAAAACTAAATAGCAGGGGAAATGCAGTTTGTCTAAATTTCTACTCCGCTTCCAGGACAAACCCGCAGTCCGGGTCCTTATTTAGACTTGTTCCTCTGGTACAGAATGATGAGCTTGTGGGGTAATCTGAAAAAAAGGTGAAGCTACTCTTGCTTCAGGAACAGAACTTGCTCTTCCGTGGTACTCTCCAGAGCCATAAAGCCATAAAGGAGGGTTTTGGCTCAGTACCCTAGAGCGGCATGCCGAGCTTCTGGACCACAGCTGTCTCTCTAGTTCACATTGATGTGATGCTATAATGCTGGAGCTAAATTGGATTACAGAGATCTAGCTCTGTCCCTCGCCCTGTGGCAGGGGTCTTTGATCCATCTCCAGGTAATTTTACAGTAAGTAATAGAAAGCTGACCATATCAAAGCAGTAAGAGATGACTGTGCCATCTGATTTAGATAGATGGTAATTTGAAAGAAGCTTATTCTCCATTTCATGGATATCTTCCCTTGTTCAGAAAATAAATTTTTTCTAATTCTTTTTCATCTCAGGAATCTTTTGATGATACATCACCAGGAAAACAGAAAGAAATCCAGGAAGCAGATCCTACATATGAAGAAAAAATGGTATGTAACATTTGGGACTTTGTGCAGCTACCCAGTGCTCATGTGGTTGCTTAAAATAGACTGAGTTTTCTGCTTGTTTGAAATCTCTTAACTGGATTTATAAAACTTTGTCTGGTTATTCAAAATTATTCAAGTAACCTGAAACCAAAAAATACCAAAAAAAAAAATCCTCAGACCCTTCTCCTTTTTAGCATTTTGTTCAATGGTTCTTTGCTCTTCCTCCATTTCTATTGCAGCCATTTGTAGGAAGTGTTTTGCTGTTTCTAGGAAGTACAGTTCTAGCAGTTTTGAGGTGCTCTAGATTTAGAGGAATGATATATTGGGAAATATTCAAATGTGTTGGGGGGAAAAAAATGTAACTAAAAGTGTCAAGTTGCTTTTGAAGATATCTGTAGAGTTGTCCTTCCTGTAAGCAAGGGAGGTTATGGAGAGCTGAGTATTTACTTTGTCAGCTGGAAATGGAAATACTGTCTAGGAAAGCACTCATAAGTATATAAGCGGCTGCTAATGTATTTTCTCAATGTATGGAATCAGTTGAAGTCTAGGACCTTTCTTATATCACTGTTGAATGCAGGAAAATAACTCCAAACTTTTGAACTGTAGGAGTAGCAGTCCTTGGTATGAGATGTATATTAATTTTTGTTTAGGAGGGCAAGTAGTAAAAAGAAAGGTTTTGCATAAGGCTTTGAGTAGGTACTGCATTCATTTTAAGTTGAAATATGCTTTAATTAGAGGACTTCGAAATAGGCAGATTCTTTCAAACAGTACACTTGATGGGTCAAAGTAAATAAAACTTAGCTTTCAAAATTCACAGGAGGCTGAGGAAAGCTTTGCTGTTTTGAACATGCGCTGACTGTAAGCCTTGGCCAACTTTCCAACCCTTTTACTTTGTCTAGACTGAAAGTGATTTTGTTAGCTTTTTCTGAAACTTAATTTGTTCTTTGTGAAGCTCTAGTTAAAGTCCTTGAGCTTTTGGAGATGGGTGGTCCTGTGCTTCATGGGTTAGATAAAAGAAATCTTGCTCTTCTCCTCATTTTTTATATAATTTCCTGAGCGTTAAAAGATGGAGCTGTCCATTCCTCACCATCTCACTGCATTTTCCTCCCTGTTTTCCTTTCTTTTTCATAATTCCACTATCTGTGACTGCATGGGGAATTTCTTCGTAGGAAAGTGAAACTCATTCTTATAATTTGCTGCTTCCTGTGTTGTTTCTTATCACTGAAAATAACCCAAGTCATCTTTTGATTTTCTTGTGCTACTTCCTGGCAAACTGAAGAAAGTGAATTTGGAGTTGTCTCTTCTGATCTTTAGAGAGGCCTGATTACTAGGAGGATTGTATTTGGCTGTTGCAATTGTCAGAAGATGCATTGAAAAATAAATCAGAAAAAAATATCTCTGTCGGCAGGGGAGCTCAAGGTTGGGGAGTACAGCCTATGCTTGTCTGTGTCCTGTCTAACAGAGATAATAGTTGTTAGTTTCTTAAAGTAATATCCTTAAGTGCAGTTAAAGCAAGTTATGGGAATGAGTATGCAGTGCCAAAACTTGCAGAAGGATCCTCTCTTAGAATTGTAAGGAAACTTTTGCAATGCAGTCTGTATCTCTTTTGCACAGCCAGTAAAACAAAATGAAAAAATGAGGGTCAGAAATTTGTATAGTAAGAGCTTACTTAGTTTAAACTTAAGAAACAGTTGTGAAGTAAACAAAAAGCCACCCTAAAATATGAAGAATAGGCGGGAAAGCTCTAATTCAGTGGATGTGGATTGTAGCTGTGTCAATCTCAAACTAGATTTGGAGTGAGTCTCATTCTTCTGCCGTACATACAGGGTCTCTTTCTTGGTCTCTTTCTTCTCCAACCCCCTGTCATTCTGTCTTTTACATAGCATGGGAACTAATTGCTTTGAAGAGGAGAACACTCACAGAGCTGGCATTGCTCTTGCAGAAGTCTGGAACATATGTTCCTTTTTACTAAGAAAACTGACTTCCTGTAACCATGCAAGTTGCTAAATACCAGGTTATGTTGTGGCAGCTGGCAGAATGTCAGAGTGGTTGCTGTTAAGCTTAGAACTGTTTTCTGTCTTGTCTGTCCTAAAGTCTTGATGTGGCTTCGGGAAGGTGTTTTGATTCCAAATGGAACCTCTTTCAAAGGAACTGAACTTGTTAACTACTAATATTGTCTCCTGTAATCTTTTTTTGCACAGCAGAAACAGGAGCTTATATCAATTGGGTGGCAGGGGAAGTCCGACAAGTTAGACTGAGCATATCTAAGAGGCGTCTGCTACTAAAATAGGTGTTCTGGCTTCTAGCTACGGGCTCTTCTGCCCCCTCCACCCCCTTTCATGCCCACTTTTCTGCTTATCTAACACTGCAGTGAGGTGGTGTATCTCACTGAGCCAGCAAGAAACTAATGTGGTAGAAAATAGTTGTTACCAGTTGGGTGAGATGAACAAGTTCATTGAAGAATCCTGTGCATGCTGGGTGGGGGTGAGTTTCTGGGAGTAGGACTATCATTTTGATAGGACAAGGTTGTTAAGGGGGCTCTGGTCCTGTCTAGTGACACTTACACAATCTTTGTGCTAAAGTCAGATTGCAGTCTTGGCGTGAGTCTGTCTTGTGACTTTGATCTCACCGTGTAGCAGAGGCCAGCCTTGACCCAACAAAGGAATACTGAATCTGTCAGCAACAGTTCTGTTATTGATCTTAATCATTTCTGTTGTAGCTATGCATATAAAGAAATATGAATCTGTATTGTTTAAGAAGCGTTTGATAGCTTTTGCTTTTGAATGACTACATACTGTAATGTCTCACACTTGTTCCTCTTAATTTTCCTTGTCAACAGCAAACAGACAGAGCAAACAGATTTGAGTATCTGTTGAAGCAGACAGAGCTGTTTGCTCATTTCATTCAGCCAGCTGCTCAGAAAACTCCAACTTCACCTTTGAAAATGAAGCCTGGACGTCCACGAATAAAGAAGGATGAGAAACAGAATTTACTGTCAGTTGGCGAGTGAGTGATGACATGTAGGCCAGCTTGTACTGTAATTATGGATTTTATTGTACTTTAGAAGCGTAAGTTAAACTTGCTAGTCTTTTGTCCTGTTTTGATGTGTGTTTTATGCTGTGTAATCATGGGGTTTTTTCAACTGCCTACCTGTAAGTCGAGGGTTGTTTAAGAAATCTAGGGGTTGTGAGAATTCTGTGGCTGTGGTAAAGTACTATGATGGTTAAAAGTATCCCAGCATGAAGGAAGGAGAGGGCAGGAAAGTAGAGTGATTGTGGCTGTAAGTTGTAAGGGTTCACAGAAGACTTCAATGTACTGCAGCTTACAGGAGGCTTGGAAAGAAGTCTAGAAATTTGGGTTGCCTTCATGGTAGCTTGTATGGCTACAGTATATCTAGCATTTGGCATGTGTTCCAGAACTCTTAAGTGTTTAAGTTATTCAGTGTCATTCCCAGTCTTGTAGTTAAAGGCCGCTTCTGATGCACACAATTTATCCCTTTCCAGTGGCTTTTCTCTGATATTTCAGCTTGCTAGCAACATGGTCATCTTACCTTACTGAGAAGCTAGTGGCTCTGAAGAGTTAAAAGGCAGAATTTCAGTTGACCAGATAAACAGAAGTTCTTTTGAAGTGTTGCTAGAAGCTTCTTTATGTGTTTGTGTTTTCTACTGCAGTAATGTTAGATTTAATTTTGGAACAGTTTCACATCACCTCAGTTTAGCCAGAAACTTATTCTTTCTTGGCCTTTTTCAGCTACCGCCATCGTAGAACAGAGCAGGAAGAGGACGAGGAGCTGTTAACAGAAAGCTCCAAGACAACTAACGTCTGCACTCGATTTGAAGAATCTCCATCATGTGTGTTTCCTCTTCTATTTCCTGCCTTCCTGCCTTGTTCTTTTCCTTCAAAATGTTATTTAAAATGAAGTTTATTTTCATCCTTCCTAAGGACTACGAAAGAGTTTTGTGGGACAGGAGAAGAATTAAAAAACCCCAGCATCTGTCTAATGGGACAAAATGTATTATCAAGGGACTGTTTCTTTTCAGTCAAGCTAGAAAGATGGTCCAGTTGCTATACTTAAGCTGCTGGTGAAGAGCTAGCTCATTTTAAACCCGTCGTCTTACAATTTTTACACATGTAGCCTGTCTTATGATACAATTTCAAGTACCTAACAGCTTCCAGTTCATTTAAAAGAGCATTTCAGTATTCTCTTGTTTTAATGTTAGACTGTGTTCTCATTTGGGGGCTCATGGTAGCATTTCTACGTATCTTGGGTTCCCGCAGAAAACAAAGGTGTTGAAGCAGCTTACAGAAACAAAATTAGCCTCTTGCTGTCTCCCATCTGTATTGCCCTTGGAACTTACTGCATGAAATTTACTACTTGCTTTTGTTCTAGAGCTTTACGTAATCACTGGCAATTAGCAGGCAAGGGATGGTGAAATTCTTTAGTATGTTTTTACAGATCTTTTAATCTATTCTTTTATATCTTCTAGATGTTAAATGGGGAAAGCTACGTGATTATCAGGTCCGAGGACTGAACTGGCTCATCTCTTTGTATGAAAATGGCATCAATGGTATCCTAGCAGATGAAATGGTACGGACGTAGCCCACGTTTTTGAGGACTTGTGAGCACGTGCACTATGATACAATTTTAGTTCAGCTATATGTGGGTTTTTTTTAATGTATAATTTGCTAAACCTTATTTTTCTAGTATGTTTTAAGTCACTGATGTTAAACATGTCACAGATATATTAATTTAAATAAACTCTGCAGGCAGTATTAGAAATAGGCATATGAAGAGGACATCTGTCAGTCTTCAGAAAAATAAAACTCAGTGGAGGGGAGTTGTTCTATAGAATGACATGTCCTCTATTGTTTTTTAATCTAAATTGTGGCTATTGTGGTATTCTCAAGCTGCCTGTGTGAAGAGAGCATCATTGGGTGAAAAGAGCAACAGATGCAGGAACACTTCCTGTTGCTTTTAGGGTAAAATGCAAAGAGCAGGATATGAGTGTCCTATATGGACTGGACTCAGCAGCAAAAGCTACACCAATAGGAAATTTTCTGGGAAAAATATTGCAAATATATATGTAGCTAGAGAACTGTCTTAAAATTTCATTCAGACCCTAGACAATACCAGTCAGCACTGGTCAGAGTAGCTTTTGCTTCTGTCTGAAAGACAGAAATGAATGCATAAAAATTGTGGCAGTTGACAGGCAGTATTTCAGTATATTGTTTTTCTTGTACCTCCTGGTAATTTCTGCATAATAAAACTTAAAGATCAATTAGAGACAAACAAATGCAAATTACTATTTAGTAATATGTTTAATTTTGAAATAGATGAAGGGTTTTCTTTGATGTACATGCTGATGAGTAGAGGAATTTGTTTTGCTGAGTACAGTTCTAGGTAGAGCAGGCTTGTTTTAACAACTGGGAAACTTTATAAGCCCTTGGATTTGTGGTATTCCAAAATCCATCTTGTGTTGAGGCATTTCAATATTCACTATTAAATATTTTTTATTAATTTTTTAAACAGTAATCCTTTTTAACTTTTTTATGCCTTTCACACAGCATGTAAACCCTTTTCCACAGCTTACACCAGGTGGAATGTGGTTATTTTGAAAACAAAGACTTGAATTTTAGGAGCAAAAATACCTTGCAGTGATGGGTTTTAGGTTTTTTTTTAAATCCCATGTGTTTGAGTCATAATCTTTTTGAATTATTTAAATTATACGATCTGCTTTTCGCGTATCTTTCAGTATTATTTTAATTAAAAACACATGCTGAAGATACAAGGCTTTAAATATTTCTGTGGAATAAATAACCGAGCACTTAAAAAAAAGTACTTCTGAAGAAGCTCAGTATTTGTTTTCTTCTCTGACATGTGCAGCTGTTTACCTATGTTTGGCTTTCTTCTCATAAGAAAGAGCCGACGTATCATGGCCTGTAAAAGTCTCCTTTACAGAGTTCTTCATTTACACTTTGTCATGTTTAAGGGAATCCATACGTCCAGTTTGTAAAGTTCATTGATCTCTAAATAAATAATCTGAGCACACCCAGCAAAGCAAAGTTTTACAAAATAATGTTTTCTTCCACTTCTAAGAATGCATCTGATTTGAAGGATAAGGCAGAATTCTAACTTCATAATCCAAGGTTTGAAAACAGTTACGCTGACTACTTTTTTTTTTTTTTTTTAAATTAAATATGGAAAGTCACAGAAGCTTTTCCTGACCAAGATTTTGATTACTTTTGTGAGTAGCACCATCTTTAATAGATCTCACTCGTTTGTTCAGGCTGCTGTGGCTTCCACATTATACACACAGCTCACTTTTGGGGTTTTTTTAAGGTGTTTCCTGAGAGATTTTTTTTCTTTTCTGACACGTTAATGTCTTTAACAGGGTCTTGGGAAGACACTGCAAACAATTTCTCTTCTTGGCTATATGAAACACTACAGAAATATTCCTGGCCCTCACATGGTGTTAGTTCCCAAGTCCACTCTACATAACTGGATGAATGAATTCAAGAGATGGGTACCTACGCTTCGAGCAGTCTGTTTGATAGGTGACAAAGACCAGCGAGTAAGTTTTACTGTGGTTGTTTTTCCTGAGTAAATCTGGCATGTGATCTTGCTGTCCTTTACCTTCCATTCAGAGGGAAGGATATTATTTGGATTCACAGTGGTTAAAGAGCGAGGTCTGCAAGTGCTACCTGTTTAAAATATAACCAGCTTAGTATTCACACGTGGGTTGCCCAGCTATTGTTTCATCACTTTACACTCAGAATTTCTTGACTAAAGGTTTTCTCTCTCCTTTTGTGAAGGCAGTGCACTGCATAGACCAACAAAACCCAATAAATCTTAAAATAGGAAATAACGCCTTTCGTGTAAAGTGCTGCCATTTGTATGAATATATAAATCTGTTTAAAAGTTACTTGTTTTCTGCTCTACATAGCACAGTACCTTGTATTGGCTGTAACAGCAGTTTTTACCAGGCTTATGGGGTCTGTCACTAAGGAACTTTCCTGAACACATTTGTCAGCTTAATGCTGGAGGGGGCAAGGTGGGTTGGTTGGTATAAGTAGTATGCAAATGGGTCTTATTTGGCTTGGATTTTGTCAGTTCCATCCAAAATACAATTCAGTCTCATGATTTGAGTCATTCTCTTTTTGTTACTTCAGTTTCAGGTTTTTGCTAGCTTTTCTTTAGCATAGCAAAGAAAGAATAATCTGACAAATCTATATATGTGCCATCGTATTCCAACTGGAGTTACCCATTTATTTATGGAAGGAAGAGCTCTTACTGCTGCCTTAAAATGTTGCTTTTGTCAGCAGATTTTATTTTTTTTTCTTTTAAGGGCATCTAGCTCTTTTCAGAGTTTGTTGGATTAGAAATTGCAAAAATATTGATGAAACTGAATATTCTGAGGATCATTGGTTCAGGTCTGATATCTTGTGGGATTTTTAGTGCATCTCATTTGAATCAAAAGGTTTTATTCTTTCTTCAGTAAATTTCTTGTTTATATGAGTTACGTTCTTGATATTCATACATCTCTGCACTTGGAATTTTAATTACTGTGTCCCTTTTAACCTTGGATGTCAGCATTCTAGAAATTGTTCAGTTAGCTAAATAAAGTTGTGCTTGGGATTCTTTTTTGTCTTTAAAAGCTACTATTTTCTAAATGTAAAATAATTTTTTTTAAAAAAGGCAAACCTACAGAAAATTAATTTTTAGTTCTAATCTTTGGTTCAGCTGTTGTGTTTGTGTGTAGTCATGTGCAGTTTCCAAAGCCAGGAGTTAGAGCTGAAATCCCTTCTCTGCTCTGTCTCAAGGATTTTATCAGCTTCAGCCTTGACAGAACTGTCACTCTTTACAGTGGTTGTATGCTGTTGCCTCCATAATTAGTAGCAACATTGCATTAAAATTTCAACAGCACTAATGTGTTCTTTTTGTTTCAGTTTTGACAAAGCCTCAGTAACTGTCACCTTGTTGTCTAGGCTGCCTTTGTCAGAGACGTGTTGCTGCCCGGAGAATGGGATGTCTGCGTAACGTCGTATGAAATGCTTATCAAAGAGAAATCAGTATTCAAAAAGTTTAACTGGCGATACCTAGTTATAGATGAAGCCCACAGGATTAAAAATGAAAAATCCAAGGTAATTTATACTTTGACTGAGAGATACCTGTGGGTTATTAGGTGGTTGTGTGAGGACTAGTAATATTTTTATATTTGCTCATATCTCACTGTCCTTCAGTTATCAGAAATTGTGAGGGAATTCAAGACTACAAATCGGCTGCTACTAACTGGAACTCCTCTTCAGAACAACTTACATGAACTCTGGGCGCTTCTTAACTTCCTTTTGCCAGATGTCTTTAACTCATCTGAAGTAAGTTTTCATTTCTGCCAACCAAATTAAATGAATTTTGCTGGTTTTCCAGGTTTGTAAACAGACTTGAATATGTATAGCTAGGAGTATGAGTTGCTGTTAATGATAGACTGATGGTTAGAAATGTTTCCAGAATTGTGAAGTATAGCAGGGTGGACTGTTTTTCTCAGCTTGACTATTTCTAAGGGCTGTTGTGAGCCAAGAGATATTTAAAATCACAATGTGAAGATGATCTCTACTGAACTTCAAAACAGATTTAAACATTGTGAAAGAAGTTACATACTGATTTTATGGTTTGGGTTTTTTTTCTCTTCCAATGATATGGAGGGGTTTGTTTGTTTGTTTTTTTCCTTTTTTGGGAGATGATGTGTTATAGAGCTTTCCATAAAAAATAGAGCAGAGGGCAGTTTGTTCTTTTACTTACTGCCTATGTAAGAGAATCACCTGAGTTGGTTTTATTCACCATTGCAATGACCTTGAAAGGAAACCCTTTACATAGTAATTATTTTGTTGATACAGGACTTTGATTCTTGGTTTGATACAAACAACTGTCTAGGGGATCAAAAGCTGGTGGAACGCCTCCATATGGTAAGTCTTTTTGCTTTTTTGTGTAAGTGGTTTTCCTAGCTTAGACTCTTAAGTAATTCTTCCAGTGCTTCTTGTGACAGAACGTTAGGGTAAGACAGTTTGTTCCCGAAACTATGGTAGACTTGGAGAATAGGTTGGTGAAGCTCAGAAGAATGTCTCTTTCTTGAAAAGGAATATTGGTTTGGAAGGGAGAGAAGGGTTGCTGGTTCTGGATTTCATGGTTCTGAAATGCTTACATTGAAAATATTGGCTGTGAAGAGTCATCTGGTAATAGGTCTGGTGTTTGAGCAGTTATGGTAGAAAATATGTGCATTGCTTTTGTCCTTTTAGCATTTCATTTTCTGGGATACTTTTAATGACACAATCTCTTTCAGGTGCTACGACCATTCCTTCTACGTCGCATTAAAGCTGATGTAGAGAAAAGCTTGCCTCCAAAGAAGGAAGTGAAAATTTACGTGGGTCTCAGCAAAATGCAACGAGAATGGTAATTCACATAGTTAACTTGTGGTTAAGGCTCAGAAGGAATGTGCTGCTTGTGACTTCATCATTGCATGGGACTTAATTTCATTCCTTCTGGTACACTCCCAACTCATACGTATTTCCTTGTGACACTTCAGTGCTGACAAAACCATGCACGTCAGGGACAGGTACCTGATGAAGTAAGAGGGAGGGTGAGCTTTTGACTACACTTATCACATAAAGAAAGGCCAGCTTCTTAGAGTTACAAAAGTGTCTCCTTTCTTTGATGTAGGTATACACGAATCTTAATGAAGGATATAGATATATTGAATTCAGCTGGGAAGCTGGACAAAATGAGACTGTTGAATATCCTCATGCAGCTGCGAAAATGTTGCAATCATCCGTATCTCTTTGACGGAGCAGAACCTGGTCCACCTTACACAACAGATATGCATTTGGTCACCAACAGTGGCAAAATGGTAGTACTGGACAAACTGCTACCGAAGCTGAAAGAACAAGGTATGCATCTCGTAGTTGTTTGACAGTTGTTTGGTTCAACAATAAAAATCCAAGTCAGTGCTTCTTAATGTTTCTGTGTATCCTGAGCAAAAACCAGCACACGTTAGCCGGGATGATTGTTGGTTTCTAGCATGACACCAGCTTGTCAAGCACTCTGTATCTTAACTAGCTGATGCAAAAACCATTATTTATGAACTGCCTTCATAAATAATTGGATTAATAGTTCACTACGGTTTTTTGTGATGATGAAGTGTTTTGATTTCTTTCTTTTTTTTTTTTTTCTTTTTTTTTTCATCCCAGATAAATTGAAACCACAGAAACATCAGTTGGTCTGGGCTTTAGGTTTTCTTTATTAGTATTATTATCTGTTTGAAACATAATCATGTGGTATTTTATTCACTCCTTTGATTTGCTGTGAGGTACCATTTCAGATTCTAAGTCTTCGTGTAGGGTTAAAGTCAAATCCTTTGTGAAATATCAGTCTTTCTTGCTGGATATGATTTTGAGCAGCAACTGATTTTTTTCAGGAAAGTCTTTAAGGTGTGCAAACATGAGGCAACACTAAGTTATCTTAAACTTATTTGATACTAGGGACAGAGCTCTGGAGTACATTACTGTAAAACTCATCCACCACAGAAATTGTTATTCTGAAATAAATTTTTAACTCATTATTTTAATGCAGAAAAAAACCCTCCCAAATCCAATCCTCAGTCTTAGGTAATAAAATAGTAATCTGTACTCCATATCCACTTATCATTCAAGCACCTGTGGTGACACGTGCCATTGTAAGGCCAGAAAAAAGAATCTGGTGGTTACTGTGCTTTTTTTAATCTTGATTACTTTCTGTGGTGAGGCTTTTTGTGGAGACAAGACAAATAAAATTGGCCTGGTCTTAAATCAAATGATTATCTTAAACAAGAGAGTTCATTATTACACCTTGAGTCAAAGGACATTAGAAGTCATACTAGGAGAATATAGGGGGAAATGGAAGCTTTGTAATATTCTGTGGCTTTGGTTAAATCTCTCAAGAAGGTTGTCAGTAGTTGTGTGTATATGCATAAAGTACTGTACATTTACATTTTTTTTGGAGGTTGTTCTTGGCAGGTAAGCAAACTGACAAGTCTTTAAGAAGAGCTTACTTTATTTCTAGATATCTTAAATCCAAAACAAATACTTGAAAAGTTCATTCTTTGTACTCCTTGATATTTTTATAGTTGTGTTACCATCCTTCTCTGGGAGCATTTTGATAAAGGAGTACAGCAAAAAAACAGAAGCAAAAAGGCAGCCACTAACTAGACTCTGATGTAGAGTAGGGTGTACAGGAGCCTGCCAGTTAGTAACTATTAAGAGCAATAGCAGCTGTGAATTTCATTTAGCTCACTTTAGTCATACCTGTTCTTATCTGGAACCCTCCAGGCCCCTCGTTGGGCACCAAAAAGGACTGTTGTGGTCCCCACACAGCTGCTAGGATAGCAGTGGCTGCAGCCTTGCCTATATTGGGTTCAGATGTTCTAATGAATTTATTTTTTTTTCTGCCCTCCTTCCTTTTCCGGTAATACAAACTTGCAGACTTCGGTAAATCTTTAAGTTTTGGTGAAAACATAAGAAAGCTTTTTACCCAAACAGGTTCCAGAGTCTTAATCTTCAGTCAGATGACCAGAGTCCTAGATATCTTGGAAGATTACTGTATGTGGCGGAATTACGAGTACTGTAGACTGGATGGACAAACACCACATGACGAGAGACAGGTATTTAGAGTTCTAAGTCTTTTATTTAAATAAAATTAATACTTGTAAAACATTTGGTACAACTGTTCCCTCTTTTCTTTATTTAGGCATCTATTAATGCATATAATGAACCTGGTAGCTCAAAATTTGTGTTCATGTTGAGTACACGGGCAGGAGGCCTCGGAATCAATTTGGCTACTGCTGATGTTGTCATTCTGTATGATTCGGACTGGAATCCACAAGTAGATCTTCAAGCTATGGTAAGAATCCAAATGGAAATTATGTACTGGTTTTGTCTCTTTCTAATGGAACTTTCTTAGAAGTGTGTGGCATCATGTAGTATTTCTAAAAAAGAAATTGCTGTTTTCCCTGGTTTAGCACAGTATTTATAAGACTGATTGGGTTTGGGTTTTTTTCAGTTCCAGTGCAGTTTCCACTGTGTGGAACCCTTAGTCACACTGGGCTACACAGTGTTTTATGCAGTGGGAAATGCTGGAGATACGCTACAGTACACTGAGTAGTATTTAATGAAAAATAGCCTATTTAGGTAGGCAAAGCCCCCCTGAAGATCTACCACGTTAATCCCAAAACTGTAAGGCATTACTTCTGTGGGAAGTTGAGGGGAAGTGTTTACACCATCTTTCCAAGACCTTGGAAAGGAGACAAAGTAAAGATGAATTAAACTTAAGTAAAGCTATTTAAAGACTGTCAGTGATTTTGGACAATTGAGGCCTTTCAGTGCCAAATCTTGGAAATTATTGTTTAATTATTTCAGTTAAGGTCGAGGTTCTCAAGTATTACAGCAAAAAATAGTTCAAAAGAATGCTGGAACTCATGTCTGGAAGCTAAATAGTTCCAGCTGCCACTAAAGGTGGTAAAGCTACTACTGGTCAGAACACTAATTCTCACAGAAGTTAATGCTTTGTCCATCCAGCGAGGTGGTGCATAATGTTTGTCTTGAAGTACCCGTGGTACAACAGAAATCCTTTGGGAAAGGTAACTTTTGGCCATCAGGGATAATTTCTTAAATAGTCTGATGTTACCTAAAGTCAGGAGCATCCAATCTTCTCTGTCAGATTTAACAAAACCAACCAAACAACAAAATGCACACTATTTCAGGTATGACAACTTGAGACACACTTGATGTTACTGAAAAAAACCCACCCCATAACTTGCCACGCAGGTGAAAGTGTGTTAGTCTGGGTAGTTACGTTAAATGGATGGCTGTAAAGATTTCACTAACCCACAGTGGTCTGTTTTGTAAATTATTATGTGGAAAGTAATCAATAAACCCAAGTACTGAATTTGGATTACTGTTTTTTCCGGCTAGGATCGTGCGCACAGAATTGGCCAAACGAAGACTGTTCGCGTGTTCCGGTTTATCACAGACAACACCGTGGAGGAAAGGATAGTGGAGCGTGCAGAAATGAAACTCCGCCTTGATTCCATAGTCATTCAGCAAGGCAAGTACTGGAAGGCAATTTCTTTGTATTTATGGTGATTGGATTCCTTTTCCTTTCCCTTTTCTCCCATTCCACCCACCACTTCCCCTGCTTCATTCCCCCCATGTCCCACTCTCTCCCTCCCGTCCCCTTCATTCCCCCGTCTCCCTCTCTGCTTCATCCTCCTCTCTCCCTTTACTTTCCTCTCCCTTATCCCGCTCTTTCCCTGTCTTCTTCTTTCCTTTCTCCCTCTATCCCCCCATCTCCCTTTCTCAGTGTTTCGCTTTTTCCCTTTTCTCCCTCATTCTCCTGTCCCCCTCTTCCCCCCCCCCCCCCCCCCCCCCCCCCCCCCCCCCCCCCCCCCCCCCCCCCCCCCCCCCCCCCCCCCCCCCCCCC
>JANHGN010007895.1:117512-133028 GCA_024605025.1 Megaceryle maxima | reverse complement strand
AGGGTCTGGCTTTTTTTTCCTTTTCTTTGCAAACAAATAAATAAATGTTTTCCAGAAAGCAAATATAATTTCACTCTGTCTACGGCACACAAGGGAAAGAGAGAAAAGACTACTTGACCCCAGGATAACACGATGCTCTTTTTTTTTCCGTTGTCTGGTTGTGGTGCAGGAATGTGCAATCTGCAATCGGAACTGGCAGATGCACAACTTTTGTTTGCAAAACTGACTTCATTATTCCCACTGTAGGGGTGGGCTGGCTGAAAATGTTTGAGATGCTGACAGTTTTTGGCCTTCCTGTTGAATCATCCATATATTTGGCCTGGACCAAACAAGCAGTAGTGTCGCTAAGCTTGGGAAGGAGAGAGCAGCTGGCATGTTTTAACCATAGCTTTTTAGCACTAGTTCTCATTATCTCAACATTATGATGGTTTTACTACACCCCATCCCTTGGTGTTTTTTGTCATCTGCTAAGACTGCAGACTTTCTGGACTGAGGTTGTCTCCTCACATCGCATGCAAAGAGTAGGGCAGAGTTAGTTTTTACTGGAGCTTTAGATAGCACACTATCACATTACAAATAACTATGATCAAATGTTATATATCACCCTAAGCTAAAAATCCTAGCCGCTCACCAACGCTTAGCTATATTGTACTTCTGATGGCTTGTGCGGCACTGCCCATCCTGCTTGTATCACTCTAATGACTGTCTTCCCTTATTTACCTTCTCAGATGTCTGCCCTAGTCTGAAGCAATTCTCTTAAGGTTAAGACAAAGACACTGGGGACAAAAAATGATGTGTGATTATGTAATTAAAGCTGTATTAATATATATGAGAGAGTCTGAGGAGCCCAAACTTTTTCATTTCTTATGAAGCTCTTGAATCGATCTTCTCATTTGTCTAGTAACACAAAACTTTTTTTTTTCCTCATTTGCCAAAGTGAGACTTCTTTGTTTTCTTAACAGAAAACCCCAGTTCCACTATGCCCAAAAAATGGTATTTCTGTTTCCTTTGCAAGCACCCATGGGGTTTGAACCACAGACCTACAGCACTGTAACAGAGGTCTCCATCGTGTGCAAGCTAAAGGGATTAAGACAAAAGTTAGAAGCGAAAGCAGCAGCTTGGGGCCAGGCTGACACAGGGGGTTTGAGGCAGGGACATATAGCATCCCCTCCATTGCAATCCCTGGCTGAACATGATGTCTCCATGGATAGCTTCAAGTGTCCCCCCCATTACTGATCAGATTGCTGACCTTCCGTGTTTGTTGCCTGTCCCCTTCCATGTCTCAGCTGGAAACTTTCTGTTCCCAGTGCTGCAAGACTGGCTGTCTTCTCCTCTCTTACTCTTTGCTGTTATTTATCCTTTGAATTGTGTAAAACATTTTGGGCTGTAGTTTCCTTGAAGGGTACTATGCAGAGTAAAGTTGGTGCTGTATATATGAAATTGTGATCTGTAATTTGTATTTCTTCCACTGTATAACTCAAGATTATTAAATAAGGATATGGCTAGATTCAGTTATTGAGTAGACAATGCCATTTGGTTTTACCGTTTCCCTTTGTTGATCCCTCCTTATTGCTTCTGATCTCACTTGGAAGCATGTAACATTTGATTCATGGCTTTGTGAGCATTGTAGCAATGGGTCAGAGATGCAGGAGATGGAGAGGAGGTTAGGAGGCATGTTTTGAGTGTCTGTGACTCAAAGTGACCAGCAACCTCCCTGGGGAGAGGTCAGTGTCTGCAAATCTCATTAGGTTGTTTATCTTACCTTCCTAGTATTTGATTTTTGCTAACACTTAGAAATCTTGTGCTTCTGAATCACATTGGCTTGGGATCTGAAGCATGGAACAGTTCATTACTATGGCAGAGCTCAACTCCTTTGTGTCTTGTGACACTCCTAGAACTCAATGACCTGGGTGGGGGCCCTACCAAGGCCTCTGATCCTACCTTTCTGTTAGTATAGAGAGAGAGATTAAAAAAAAAAAAAAAAAAAAAAAAAAAGAGGCATTAAAATTAAAGTCTCATGACTGTAATGAAAAGGTTATTTCCCTTCTCTCACAAGTTAAGTTCTGTGCAATTGCAGCTCACTTTGTCCTGTCCATCTCGTAGTCTCATTAGCTGCTGGGCCACAGAGGAATTGAAGAGAGAGAGTTGGGGGTTTTATCTGCATGCCGTTCCAGTGTGGAAGATTCAATGAGACGATGGCTTGTCATTTTTTATTAATGAGTTGGAGCCTGATTCATTATAGATGTGTGGAATGAGCTCGGTGTGGCTGCAGGGGGAGGGGAAGGACTCTGCCAATGAAATGGTGCTCTCACTGTGGGTCTTCTGCTTAGTTTTAATCAACCTGGCTTACCAGTGTTGCTTGCCAGTGTGCTATGGGGCAGCCGAGTTAGCCTGCAGCTCCAGTTTCCCACTGCCCAAGGCTGCATGTTTCAGAGTATGACAAGTAGCCCCAGAGGAGAAATGAGTATTTAGTGGTGTTCAACAATTAGACATTACAAAGAGGTTTCTAAAGGACTGTCCCTTAGGGTCTGGCTGGCTGGCAGATTGGTGGCTGAGAAAAAGGTTTCCAAAGTTTCTGTTTGAGGGGGTTAGATTGGCATGGTGGAGAAAGTCATGTTCTCACCAATAGACACAAACAGCTGCGTGTCTTTCAGTCCTTCCTTACACACTGGTGGCATGAATCGTACAAATGTGTGATATGTGTATATATAGATGCACACATATATATGCACCTATATATATGTTAAAAAAAAATTAATTGTATTTATAAAAAGCCATGTGGTCAGAAATACCCATTTGTGTTCAGAAAGAGGTGTGTCAAGTACCAGGGAAGTTGAGGTTAGGTGACCCTATTGCCCTTAGCAAATACAAATGCCCTTGAGCAGCAGTGGACACTGACATTTCAAGGAACCCCCAGCCACTCTACCACAGGAACCTCCCCCTTGGCGGGTACAGGCAGAGGCAGCATTATCAGCTGTGACCACTGCCCCTTCACCAGCTGCTTGGAGTCCCAGTGCCCTGCCAACAGTCTGTGCCCATGGTGTGCTTCTCCCTTGCTGACCACACGTGCCTTGCACAAGATGCTTCCTCAGGGGGAGGAGGAAGTTGGATACATAGAGCTGTTGGACATTAGAAAACAGGATTAAATACTTTAAGAGTATGTAAACTCAGTTTAAAGACTATATAAGCCTGTTCAAAAGGCCCAGCCCAGGATCTTCTTCTTGCACAAACATAATGAATTCTGGTTTTGGTGCATCTCTGTTTCTGCCTATGTCTGGAAGAAGCTCTGAAAAGCTGTGAGAGGGGCTCCTCTCACACTTGTGCTATTTCCATGGGCCAAAGAAATGCAAGTAACTATCTCAGCTTTTGGAAGTGTCTGTGACAATTATGTGGCCTTTTGGAGAGTCACCAAGTCACAGCTAGAGGCAGAAAGGGCATCATTTAGCTTGCCTGATGTATTGTGTTTACTACGTGTTTAAATTTGTGAGGTCTTTGCTCTTTACAGAGATAGGTAACTATTCAGCATTAATTTCAGTGAAGGCTGTCAGAAAGAGACATGCTGTTGGGAGTTGTCCCTCATGTCCTTCTTAATCTAAAGTGAAGGTCATTCAGATTGGTTATCTGTCTGCTCTTTGTATACAGAAAAAAATATAAATTCTGCATGCCTGGTGGTGGTCTCCCACTAGGAAGGTGTGGTATGTACTCCTGTGCCATGCTGGTGCACCAAGCAGTGCACTAGTTTCTTCTCTGCATCAAACCACCAACTGTGAGCGATTAAGGAAATACTCGAGTGTCTTAGAGAATCATTACTTTAATGGCTTTTGTTGAATAAGGGAATTTTTTCCTACTTTGCATTTACACTTGCCCTTAGATAAACTCTGGCTGAGGTTATGTTCTGGTGATCTACAGAGGACAGAACATGCTGTTTTCCAGTATTGTTATTTATAATGGTGCAGTATGATTCAAATGTTTTAAAGGTAGCTGCACAACTGGGTACACAGAGAACTAAAGATATGCTGCTCCTGTCTTCTCTGAGGTCTTTCTTTTCCAACATTTTTTCAGGGCCCCAAGTCTTTTCAAATTGTTGGGTGTACTATGTAGAAACTTAAGTAAAAACTCAGTGTGCTGTTTGTTATTCTCTGCTTGCAAGATAAATAAAAGATCAAACTGTCCTTGCAGTAAAAATGCAGGCTTGAAAGGGTTAATGCAACAAACAGACCTAAAGGAATCTTTTCCCCTTGTAAAATATGCAGCCAGTGTGACAGCAGTATTCCCAGAGTCAAGTTATCTTTTACATTAGTGAATGTTGTTCCTAAAGCTTTAGCTGGGGTAATAAATGATTCATGGTAACCACACCTTTGTGCACAGCCGTCCACTTGATGTTCAGTCCATACATGACTTCAAGAAGCCTTGTGCAGGAGCTCTACAGCTCCAGTTCAGCAGCTTTCTCCCAGTAACTGTGACAGGGTGAAAGGCATTTGAGTAACAAATGGTAAGTCGAAGGGAAAGGTTTCTCTTCTGCCTCTTAAAGTGTAAATTAGCAGTGTTTGTTTGTGCTTTCTGTGCAACCGAAGTTTGATGCATGCTCCTGAGAGTCTGAATGCGTAGAGGAGGCTAAGGAGGAGGCGGCTGAGTGTATTCTCTTCTGAAAAGAAGAAAATAGGAAGGGAACTTTAAAAGTTGAATGTGTCAGTTCTCCAAGCACTTCCCCAACATGCAACTAATGAGACCTCACAGTAAATCTGTACTGCGAGGGAGCAAAAAAGACCACTTGCAGAGGAGCTCCAAGTCAGATGACATGCAGAGTTGGTCTAGAGAGCTGGTCTCCCACTCTCTGACCTTCTGTTCACACTGTTAACTGTACATCAAGAAATCAAGCTACTCCTAGCCCCTTCCATGCCCAGATGCAACTGTAGACCCAGGCTCCTTCTTCTGGGAGAAGGTGACTGGCCCAGGTGGGAGCTCAGCTCTGGATTTTGGAAGTCCAAGGCTCAGTCCCTGCTGCCTCTGCAGTTTGTCTTGCTGGGTTAGGTGATAAAAAGCATGATACACTGTCTGTGCTAAACCGTTTATGCCACTGGCATAATTAGAGATGCACGTGCAGAGGGATCTTCATCGGATCTGGAGGTCTTGTAAAATGGAGGATTGTAAAATGTTTGGGAAAATTGCTTTTGGAAGACTCTTTCCACAGACTGGGGCGAACTAGCAAAAAGTTACACATATGAGAGATGAGCCTTATCTTTACTCTCTCTGGTTGCATTTACACATATGAAGAAATCAGGGCAGGACATATTCTCTGGCCCTGCAGGCCAGCTTAACAGCAGTGCTCATGTCCTCACAGCTACACTGCCTTGCTCCCAAAGCAAAATGGTCTTGTCCACTCAAGATACAGTGAACAGCCCTGGTCTGGTGCCTGCCTCCTAGCTGTGCCCACTGCTTCCCAGGCACAGCGTGGGAGGGAGGTTGCTGTCAGCCAAGCAGAGCACCTCAGTAGTTTGCTGGTGGGATTTACACCCCTACTGATGCTTCTCCAGCTGAGATGACTGAGAGGATAACTGCTAGATTTTGAGACCCTGTGATTACTACAGATAGATTTCTCCAAGCAGCATGATTCATGCAAAATAAAAAAAAAAAAAATCCAGAAAAGAACTTCATTTAGGACAAGCAGGGTAGGCAGCCAGTTAGAGTGGACATTGCTAATAGGCCATTATGTTGGGACCCTCCATGGTGACTTATAATGCTCATTGTCTTTTGAGATCCAGGGAGTAGTGAGTGGAGAGAGGTGTCTAAAAGTAGGCTTGGACTGGCCTGAGAAGTTCCTCAGCAGTTTAGAGAGGAGCCTAGAACTAAGCAGGACAGCACATATCCAAGAATGACAAATACTAATGAAAGGATCTTGGCTCAGTTCATTCAGTTTTCTCCACAAAGTCATATGGGTGAGGATTTTGGTTTTGATCTTGAGTCAATTTCCAAACAGATAGTCATTCCCCTGTGACTATCCCTGATGCGAGTGTGCAGCGTTACACCAGCATTCAACCACCTTTCTCAGAGTCTGGTTTTAGAGTGCCACAGCTCTCTGGAGCAGCAAGTGTAATGTATTGGTGACCTGTGCTTTATGTATCTCTCTCCAGCAGTTCATGAATAGTAAGCACAGTGGGTTTTACAAGGACAGATATGGAATCGTCTCCATTGCATTTGAGTAGAAAGTGCAGCTTGCAATTGACATAGCTCAGTCTTGGGCTTTCGCTGGTTTAAAAGAAAAAATTATTTCCAACAATTGAGGTTTTTTTTCTTACCAGACCAATCACAAACTTTTGAAGCATGAAATGAATTTCACTGGTCCTTGCCAATAAGCTTCTTTCTCTGATATTGGTTTTTATGAAATGGCTATAATCTTTGCAGGTAATGAATGAAAGCTACACTATGAAGTCCCACCTAACATTCTTCTTCATGATTTATGGTGTATTGGTTAAAATAGTAAACTGATAATGATCTCAAAATAGCGATAAATCACTGTGGGCTGATGTATCAGAAACAATAGAAAATGTTCTGGAGGAAGAAACTTGGAGCCAGTCGGGAAACAGACACGTGTTCTGCAGGTATGAAAGATACCAGGGAGTCCACAAAAATACAAATTAAAATACTCTCTCTGCTTTTTTCTGTCAAGACTGGGCTGTTCTCATCACACTTATGATGAATTAAGGTTCCCACACCCCCCAGTGTATTGAATCTAATTAGAAAGTGCTGGTAGATATCCATTTAAGCCAAAATCCTAGCTGGATCTGAAGTTTAGATCTGGACGTGATGATTCCATTTTGTACAATTCTGCAGAAGACTGGTATTTGTATCTCGCTCCTGAAAAAAAAAAAAAAAAAATTATTGTGGGTAAATTTATGCATATGAGTAGTTTTATAAAGATAAACCCGAGTAATGTTATCTTTTATTGTCTCAGTTTCTAGATAATGTGTCTTTTCTCCTCTTTTTTCTGTCCATCAGATGTACTTTTCGGACCGCCTATATTTTTGTTGTTGTTGTTGGGATCATAAAATCTTAATACATTCTGGATCAGGTGTACTTTGGGTAATGATATGAAAATAGATAAATGAAAAGACGGAGCAAAATCATCTCTGCCTAGATGTAGTTTGAAGACACTGTGATGTCTCCCGAGAACTAAAAATTTACCTGAGTTTTTGAGGACTTGACCTAGCCCAAACTGATGTTCTGAGAAAGATTTTGGGTTAAATTCTCCCTCTTGTCTTGTCTCATAATGGAAACTTTCTTTGGACTTGGTGCTAATCATACCAATGAGCCAGCTCTGATTGGTTCTAGCTTGCAAAAGGCCTCTTTTGTTCTTGTTAGAGTATCTAACCTCTAAATCTATTTAATACCCTTTCCCTGGTTGTCCATCATTATGACACATGATTTTCCAAAGGATTTACTATTAGTTAGCAGCACAGGGCTTTCTCCCTGGGGTAGCAGCTACTTGCAGTGAAGAAAATGCATGTTCGATGTAGCAATTTGTCTTTTTTTATATATTTATTATAAGAGTAAATGAGTTATCGTGGGGGACTTCAATATTATTGCAAATTAGGTGCTACAAGCCAAGCCATGCACATTTGTTATGTTTCCAGGCATACACAGCATGCATAGCAGTTCAAAAATCAGCAGTCATATTATATCTAGGCCTTTTCCTGGGCAGCTGCTACTTTGCAGGTATTTTTGTAGAGTGACTGTTCCATAACTCTGCTTACTTCAAATGAAGGGAGGGGGGAATCTGTCACAAAAGTGATTGCTATAAAAAAGGTTTTGATGAGCATGAAGGCATGAATTATAAAATCTCTCAAGATTTAGTTTCCAAAGTAGGCATGGGCTAATGAATATACAGAGAGCATTGCTTGTCGTATATCCCTTCTATAATAGTAATTTATGAACTGGGGGTTTTGTGTGGTGTGTTTTTGGTTTGGTTGGTTGGTTTTGTTCTGTTTTTTGTTTTTGTTTGGTAGTTGTTTTGAGTTTCTTTTGTGTTGGTTTTTTTTTTGTTTGTGGGGTTTTTTTTTTGGGGGGGTGTTTATTTTTGGTTTGCTTTGGCTTTTTGTTTTGGTTTGGTTTTGCTTTTTTGGGTTTTTTTGTGGTTGGTTGTTTCTTTGTTTTTCCACTTGCACCTTTCTAGATGTACTTGCAGGCTGGAAACTTACGGAAATTATAAATTGCTCCTTTATTCAGAAAAGTGTACAGAATCAAGCAGAGCACACAGAACTGAATCCTACCTGACTTCTGCTTCAACAAGAAGCTTAAATAACGAACTTTAAGTCAGCAGAATTAGTCAAATGTTTTGGTTTCAGCAGTTTATTGAAGCTGGGGTCTCCGTGTTGGGGAATGGGAGGGGGGAGTTCTGCCCCAGGTCAAGCTTCTGAGTTTCTGATTTGGGGGAAACTAGACTCTTGTAAGAAAAATTATCTTTTAATGGAATTTCATGTCACAGGGATGCAGAACTGGGCACTTGGCAAGAGACCCGTGCTCAGATACTCTGCTTCCCAAATCAAGCCCTTTTCTCTAGTTTAGCTATCGGCCTAATCCTGGATTTAGAGAGTAATCTGGATTCAAGCCCTGTTTCTTTTGATGTTCCTGCAAGACAGGTGGTATCTGGTGGGAGGGGAAAGCATCTTGTCAACAAAACAGTAAGGAAAAAAAAAAATCTGAAAAGTCTCCTTGATTTCATCAGCTTCCAGAAGAGAGGAATAGAGAAGAAGGTTGAGCCCTTCTCCATCTCTTCTCTTCTACTTTTCCTTTTTTTTTTTCCAAGAAGAGGGAGCCCATGCGTTATGTTTTATCTCACACTGGTTATATTCATCATAGGTGACCTGCATCATTTGTACTTGTGGTTTATAGTCTCTCGACATGCATTGTTTTCTCTAGCTTGAAATATAGCACATTAATGAGGTATGTATCTGTTCAGATGTACAGTCAGCTCATGAAAGATGCTTTGGTATCACTTCAACTAGTTTGTCAACAGCTGGCATTTTGGCAGCTGCAGAGAAAAAAAACCATCCCAAATTCATATAAGGGAATAAGAAAAACTGACATCAAACTTTTGTAAGCTGTGTTTGCACATGCTGGAGCTCAGTGGTAATTAGACATGTTGTAAACTCCCAAATCCAAGCTCCGCTGAAGTAGCTATCACTTCCCAATTAATGCACATCCACTTCTGATGGGGCTGTATCAATACTTCTGTTCTCTCTGCTGGGAGGGGACTGCAGCTGGTGTAGCTGACAGCCTGGGGAGGTACAGCAATGCTGGAAAATAACACCAGAGTTGCATGCTTACAGCAGTTCACATTGAGTCAGGCTGGGTACGTTTGGTGAGAAGAACCAGGGATGCTGAAGGCATGGTGAGACAGCCTGGGAAGCTGTTGCCTGGGCTGTTGCTGCAGCTAGACCAGGTTGTGACCTCTAGCATGGGAGATTCACGCTAGCCTTTGGTCTGTGTGTGACGGCCCATGGAAGCAGTCTGCTCCTCTTGCTCTGTGGAAACCCCCCATTTCACTTGTGCTTGCCTGCTGAGCATGAGCAGCTGATGCCCAGCAGTGTCCACCTGACCGGCATCTTTGCCGGTCCTTATTACAAAAACAGGTCACTTTTCCCATTGTCTTTTATAAGATCTGGAGTTGCTTGCTGGTGAAAAAAAATGACTGGGAAGTGGTGGGAGTCCTAAATTTAGCTCCTCCTCTGGCCGCAGGTTACAGCTTTGTGCTTACATACTTTAGGAGTGCCTTGGAAAGCTGTTAATATATCGGTTTATAGCTGTTGACTTCGGTAAGCATTGGACTAGCACCTATTTGCAACGTGATGTTAGATCTACAGGAGTATTGGGAACAATTTGGACTGTGTTCCCAGTTACCAGGGCAAGCTGGCAAGACCTTTCAGACAAATCTGGGGAGGAAAAAACATTATTGCTGCTACTGTGTTAGACAAAGAGAGAAAAAAAAAAGAGAATTTTCTTACTGAGATTTTGTGAGTTTTAACCAATTGTGGAGTACAGTCCTATCTGTGCATGTGAATGCAACTTTTTATCATTAATATGCAATCATCCAGAAATCTTTCTCAGTTTGGCAGAAATAATTTTATTTGCATGTTAGTGCAATGGATTACGGGTACCAATCTGGAGTGGCATACTAAGGACAAAGAACATGAAAAACTACATCTTGAAATCCATCTAAACTTGAATAGTTCAAGTCTCAAGGGGCAAAACTGTGTTATAAGTATTCCTGTTGAGTAGTAACAAGTAGTCCCATTAAGCAGTAGCTAGAAATCAGCATGTCTCCGAGACAACCCAGCAACATTTATTCAGAGACTGATTTGTGGGTGAGATGAGTGGCGGTGTCTTTGTAGTTTGCTCTGAAATACTTATCCCCCGAACATCCCTCTGAGCTCCCGGGTTTCCAGAGGCCAAGACTCCCTCTTAATCTTTGTTTGCATTCACCTCTCAGAGATCAGTATTTTCTCATTACAAATTGCAGTGCTTTAAAAATTTCAATAAAGGTAACTTTTAGCCCAGAGATTGAACCAGTTGTTTGATTTAACTGAAATAGTGGTGTATATTTAGGGGCTTTCTGATTCACAAGAGTTTGTTTATATGTTCTTCGGAGAATCTTTGCTGTCAGGGACTTTTTTTCCCCTTTTATAGAGACTTTTTATCAGAGCTCATGCAGTATGCTTTTTAGGAGCTGAGACCATAAGAAGTTTCTCCCAGCTGTACAGAAATCTTTATTGCCTTTAATTGTTTAGTATTCCACAGAAATAGTATTGTCGTCATCTTTTTTTTTTCCCCATGTGCCACTCTGATATAAATGCATCTTTTATGTTCCCAGATTTGGCCAAACCAGTGTATTATTTTAGCCACTTTTCATTAACAACTTGGGGTATTTTAGCTACGCAGTAGCTTTTTTATTGTGTTTCTATGCTACTTTACTATTGAATGAAATTTAATACATTGCTTATAATTGGCAGTGAGGAATGTTACCCTATCATCAGTTCACTGCTACGCTACAAGGCTTGCTTAAAGATTTTAACAAAGAAAATATTCTTTACTCTTGAAATGCTTTGCAGTTCTGCCCAGGCTGCTCAAAATAAACATTGTTTTGAACCAAACTCTTCCCCACTAGCCCCCCCTTCCAAAATAAACAAAATATTTTCAGTGGCCATCAGATAGAAATTTGACCCTAATTACATGCTTTGTCTATTCATGCCATGTAGTAGGGGTCCAGACTGTGATAGTTTGAAACTGAATGCACTTTTAACATAGCAACAGGTGCTGGCAGAAATACACAGCATGTGTTGAAAGGTATAATGAGAGTTACGTGCTCTTGTAAGCTACAATTTGTATACGTGAAATGAGGTGGAGATTAGAGGTTCTGGGACAAGCCCACAAATTCTTACTCAGCTGTAACTCCTGATGCTTGGTCATTGTGAATATATTCACAGTATAAATAGGACTTTGACATTAGTTGCGTTTCCAAAGTCCATTCCGTTTCTTATACCACTGTGCATTTCAGTAGTCTCTGGGTCAAAACTCCAGTCCTCAGTGCTCCAGTTTTACTTGTCACCTCTCGCTCCAGAATCAGGATGCAGAGATTCAGGCAGAGGGAGGGGGGGATGTCCCTCAGAGCAGCTTCCCATCTCTCTTCACTTCTTAAGTCACCATGTCATTGCCCACACTCTTGGGCATTTCTCTAGGGACCCCAGGAAGCCAGGTGGCTTCTGCCATTCATAGCAAAGCCGCTGTCAATGTCTGGGTACCTTCAGCACCCAAAGCCCGATCAAAGCATCCAGGAAAGGGGTATGCCCAGTCCAGGTTCTGCTCAGTGGGACCTGCTGCAGAAATGGCAAAGCATCCAGTGGAATGGTGGTTCCCATGGGGTCAACTGAAGGAATGTCTTGGTCAATATGATCATAATCGATATCAGGATATTAAATTGGCTATGGTTCTGCTTATGTCTGTGTGCACCCAAGTGGGATCAGTCAGCGACTCAGACCTGGAAGGTGTTGCAGGTTGGTGCTGGTGTGGAAGTGCCTGTGTGGAGAGGTTTATCACTCAGCAGAAGGACATTTTTCCCTTCCCTGGGTCATTACGGCCTTGTTGCACTGTCTAAGCTTTCATGCCCAGCTTCTTCTACTAAGCTTGGTATGCCACACTAAAGTCCTGTGCTTCCCAAACTGAGTGCTTCTTCTGAGACCCAAATTAAAAATAATATTAGTGTTGTTTCATTTCCCTTTGGCAATTCTTCTTTGTATGTTTATTTCCTTGTTTTTAATTCAGTTTATGACTTTGGTTTCTCTGATGTATAGGAAAATTTTGTGGCACTTCTGCACAGACTTTGCTTCTAGGTAGTGACCTTAAACAAAACAAGAGAGGGAGAGAAAACGGAGGAGATTGTATCTTAGTTACAGAACACATGGTTTGTTTGTATTGAAAAAGAGACTAACTCTTAAAGAATGCACTGTAATTTGTATCATAGATCTAATTTGTGTGAGTCTTAAGTGCAGCCATGTGTTAGAGTGTTTGCAAAAATTAAGAGATTTTTTTGATTTGAGATGTGAGAAGAGATTGAAATTAATTTGTAATTTGTGCAAGCATGTTAATCTCCCTCACGGAAGACATGTGAAGTCTCATCAAGCCCAGAATGTTTAATTGTTCAGACAGAACTTTTCCAAAGGGCTCAAGGTAAGCAGGGACAAACACCCAAATGCAAATCACATCGTTGGCCTCTGTCCCTGTTTTCATCAAACCTGCACTTTCCCTCTGGAACGTACTGTGGTGGATCCTGCATTGTCCATGAGCAATGTCAGCTGTGGTTTCTGAAGCCACACGGGCATGCATCAGATGCCTATCTCAGCTCTAAATGGCTTTAAAGTGAAGAAATCATTAAGTACAGTCAGGGAGCCAACTTTGCCATTGGATTCTAGAATGAGAAGGAAGAAATTAATTTGTTCAGCAGACATGTTAGAGACTCAGTTCTGATTCAAATGATTCTGTGACTACTTCAGTCAAAAAGAGAAATGAAAATGAAGTACCAGTTTATTGGATACCTCCCAGCCTGAAATGGCTATGCCAGCATGGGGCATTGATGGATGCCCATGACAGTTCTACAGTAGAAATTTTTGAGTGAGGAGTATTGACAAATTGAACAGAACTGTTCATTTTAATACATTCATATTATTACTCTTGAGTGGTGTACCTCAAGGGTCCCTTCTGAGACCGATGCTATCTAATATCTTCATTGATGCCATAGATTTGGACATTAAGAAGAATTTTACAATGAAGGTGGTAGGACACTGGAACAGGTTGTCCAGAGGAATTGTAGATGCCACATCATTGGAAGTGTTCAAAGTCAGATTGGACTGGGTTTCAGCAACCTGATCTAGTGTAAGATGTCCCTGCCTATGGCAAGGGTGTTGGATTAGATGATCTTTGAAGTTCCCTTCCAACACAAGCAATTCTATGGTTCTGTGATTATAGGCTGTCTGGCTTGAAGCAGATATTCTGAATGTTTCAACAGCGCAAGACACAAGCTGTCTGAAAACGACAGAGTTTCAAATTGGACTTTCAAAGTCTTTTAAAATGTTCTTGAAATACTTCCATGTGTATGGTGAGGCTCTGTTACACCCTCTTCAACCTGCTCGGAAGAAGGTACAGATTTGGAGTGTGGCTTGCCTCAAAGACATTTTCTCAGACTATTTGGATGCTGTGCTCCTAGTAATACTGAATGGTGTGCCATAAACAGGGCTATTTTATATTTTGCACACACCCAGTCATCAATGGCTTCCTGCTGGGGAACTGTGGTATTCAGACACAGCAGCAGCAGCGACATGTAAAGACATTTACAACCATTAAGTTGAGGCCAGAAAAAAAGTTGGTCCATTCCCGCTAAGAATATAACTTGCTCACTAGTGCAGGTCTAGTTCATGTGCTGGGGTGGTGCCCAGAGCAGCCCAGACTGGTGGCTACATTCAAAGGAATCTCCACGACATTGGGGTTGACTGAAGTATGGGCCAAGTGCAAGGCCATTGCTGTTCTTTTCTTTCTTCTGCTCCGTTGTGTGCTTGAGGGTTGATGGCCATTTTGGTCATGGTGTAATGTTTGTTTCTCAAAGTCACCAACAGCTTGCCAGTTTCAGTATTCATCACAAAAGACTAGCAGAAATTATTTATGTGGAAACCCACCATCAAGATCTGCTTGGGCAAAGCTGTGTTCTTTCATAATTAGTTCTGATGCTTTTGGCCCAGCTGCTTAAGAATCAGCTCTAATCATTCACAAAGCCAAATTTCTGTTTTTCTCCTTGGCTCTGGCAGTGCTTATGCAGTTACGTTATGATGTCCAGTCCCAGTGATGCTTACAGTGATTTTTGTATGACTGAGTGATCAGGACGGAGCAATCATACCTAGACTGTCCTTAAACACAGGCTTCAGTGTTTTTTGTCTTACACCACAGGGTGACAGTTCTGTGGCTGCAGTTTATCAGTCTTGTTCTGTATCAGAGTCTGTATTTTTGTACTTTCATGTGTGTAGGTGCCATTAGGCACCATTTTACAGGTAACCGAATGTACTGTAGTACATGTACATGTACAGTGCTCACCACTGAAGATTTCCAAAGTGCTCCAGAATAGGCTGAAATGACTGGGGATATGTGGAGTGAAACTAGACTCTTGTTTGTTTGCTTATAAATTGATCTCCTGATTGATTTTTAATGTATTTTGTGAGTATGTGTTGGTTTTTTTTACAAAAGGTAACTTGCAATTGCATCTCCAGCCTTAGTAGCCTTAGAGAACTTCTACACACATTTTGGAATGGGTCTTTGAAGACAGTGACTCATAGGTGGGTTTGGCTTGTCTCCACAGAAAAGCAATTTTGATCCCCTCCAACAAGGGGCATGATGGCCACACTCTGTCAGCCAAGCATACGCTCTGTTCTCCTTCAGTGTGTTCACATTTCCCATGAACCCATGGCAAACCTGAGCATGTGTGTGGCAGTGTTTTTCTTTTCTAAGCTAAAAAATGCAGTAGCAATGGTCCAAGTCAAGCCAAACTTAAGCACTTAGATACTTTGGGAATGTTCCCATTATAACAGATATGAAAACTTCCATTGCACAGAAGGGATTTTGTAAATCCAAGTGAAAAGCAATGAATGGAAAGCTCATTAGAATATAGTCATTAATTCTTGATCAAAATTAACAAGGTTAAATATAATTTAGTGAGTTTCTCAATGTAGGTCTGCCTGATCCATTAACAGGAATTTAAAACAAACACTCTGTGATAACCACATTTCTTAAGAACTGCATCAAAAATGCTTTTGCAGAAGGTCAGCCCTGGATCTCTGATACCTTGGGCTACTCCATGATCTTGGGACCTCTTTCAGTGTTTCACACGCAATGAATAAATAAGCACTCCAGAGCCTTTTGTTTTTTGTTTGGTTTTTTTTTTGGGGTGGTTTTTTTTTTTTGTTGTTTTTTTGTTTTTTGTGT
>JANHGN010007895.1:0-117412 GCA_024605025.1 Megaceryle maxima | reverse complement strand
TTTTTTTTTTGTTTTTTTTTTTTTTGTTTTTTTTTTTTTTTGTTTTTTTTTTTTTTTTTTTTTTTTTTTTTTTTTTGTTTTTCTTTTTTTTTCCTTAGAGTGTGAAAGGGTCTAAGAAACAATACTGGCAGCAGGAACACCTTGTGCAGTTCAGAAGAAAAACATCTCCTCTGGCTTGAGGAGACTCCCACTAATTACATGGCTGGAGATGAACCTTTAGGGAAGCTGCCCCATGGCATTGTCATGGACAATCCCCACCAAATTAGGTCTGGTCAGGCCAAATGCAAAGAGGGTGGTGATTACTGAGATTATTTTCTTTTTAAACATGCTCCTTAGCTCTACTTTGCTGGGTGTTGGTTTTCAAAAGGGACTTATAATAAACGTGGGCCATCTATATATAGCCCAACTTTTGTTCGTTTGCACAGTTCAGAAAGCCTACTGTTTGAGGTTAGCCTTGAGTAAACTTGTACCATTTACTTTGGAGCATTTCAAAGGGAACAAAAACACAAATCATGATGAGGCTAATAAGAAGTTTGGGTGTTTAGTTTAAATGTGTACACAGCAATCATTGTAGAGGAAGTCCTTCTCTTTGGGAGTACATTATTATTAAGCAGCATTGCTGTTTGCCTGGTTTTGTCTGGTCCGCAATTTGCATTCACTTGATGGATTGCCAGGGTCGGAGGTGCACTACTTGGGAAACACTGAAGTGCCGTCTCAGCAAACTCTTAAGAGGAAGGGAACACTAATACAAGCATTTGCCCGAACTCCTTGAGTCTTCTTAGGCTTCCTTAGGCTGTGCTAGATCAATATGACAGTTTGCTAAGAAGCTTTGGACATGCATTCACAAACTCTCTCTATTGGCTTTCTTGGCATGTTATTCAGGAGGTAGCTGCTAGTGAAACATGTCTGCTACCAGCACAGAAGATTTATACATGCATTTTCTTCTCCTGCTAAGTGATTTATTTACTAGCAATAATGCTTTGCAGAGCTGCTTGGTCCAGTTTGCAGAACTCATTATGTCGACCCTCAACAATCTGTAGATGAATGGGATCTCTCTCTCTCTCTCTCTCTGTTTCTCCCACCCCCCTCCCCCAGTTTTTTAACCATGGTCATATGACTCCAATCCTCCTGTTCAGTGGAGTGAGATGATCCCAAGCTGGTGAACGTTTCTTTCTATACTATGCACAGAGGTAAATTCTCTTGTGCCACCTGTCTCAGAGAAATGATGGGGTTTGCTTGTTTGCTTGCTTTAACTGTAATCATTTATTTCTGGCTGCTTACTGTCAGTTGCTTGCAAATGGACAGGCTTATATGGGAGAAAACGTATACAGTTTATTTCCCAACATCTAAAAGGCCTGAAAAATAGCATAAAACTGTAATATTGCGAAAGTTTTTAATGGCAAAAACTTTGCATTGGCCTTTACTCATGGAGCATTCAAATCTCTTCTGTTCTTTGACTGCCAAAGACTCATGCTGGTGCTTCTCAACCTTCCCACTTGCTGGTTGGCTTTAACTCCTGCTCTCCTAGCTGAGAGTCAGTCCTTTTGCTGCTTGCTGGTGAAGGATGGACAACCGGCTGCTCCTACGGCTCTTGCTGTCGATCCCTCAACTGGGGATGTTATGCAAAGGTGAAAGGTGACTGGATTAATCACATTTTAACCTGTGAAGCACTAGCAGTGCTCTTCGAGTCACTTACGGGAGGGATGAAGGCATTCTAGCCTCAGATGTGCTAGTGTTTTCATGTTCCCCTCAAAGCTCCATGGCCCCACGTGTTACGGAGGTGCTGGTTGGGCTGTGTTAGGGCAGAGCTACTGGCTTCCCTCATGGCAGCAGGCAGTTTGTGTCCAGAGTGGGTGGTGGGACTTCACTATCCATGATGCACTCACTAAGTTTTCACTTAGAACTGGAAAGTACAATTCAAGATTTGGGTCTCACTGTCCTTCTGGGGAGTGTGGAGCCTCAACCTGGTCTTTCCACTTCACCCAAGTCTTTATTTAGGAAGCTCCCCAGCACATTTGGCGTCATCCCCTTCCCCAAATGCTTGAACAGATATATGATTCCTCGGACATGTGATTAAAAAATGTTCCAGGGCATCTTAAACTGTTTCACATTTTATTAGTTCTGCCAAGTTCTAAGCACACCTTGAATAAATTCATAGTTGGTGGTTGTGGTGTATGTACCTTGGCTGTCGTGGGTGGATAAAAAATGTTTTATACCCCCGAGGAGTGGCAAAAGAGCAAGTGAGCTCCATACAGCGAGAGGAGTGAAAAAGTTGGATTAAATCATGTCTGTCTGCCTGTGGTTAAACTAGCAATGAGGCATTTTCAATCAGAGGTCAGGGCTGTGGTCAGAATTCTGCTTGAGTTTTTGCTTGCCGTAATTTTCCCTCATACCAGATTCTCCATGAAACTCCATAAGGACCGAGACACTCTCTGTGTCTGACCTTTTGGGGCAGGATTTTTCAGACAGTCCTGTTTCAATTGAACTCACTGCCAGAGCATGCAGGAAGGAAGCGACATGTGTTAGTCATACGCCCCGGTGTGTGTTTAGCATCCAATTTGTGTACAGTCCAGGAATAACCCAGCATAATTCTGCAAAGCTGGACTCACGCTTAGATGTTTTGATGTTTGGGCTAGGAGGGGATTTCTTCATACATGAAACAGGCTTTCAGCGCTCGACAAGGATCAATACCTCCCCCCTGGGGAGCTCAAGCAATGAAAATATTTTTGTAATGGATGCCAGAGCTCAACCTATGCACGGGCATCTCAGGAGGAGTGAGTGCATATCAAATGGACTTTACCTGCGTTCACCCACTCAAGCCAGACCCACCAAGGGTGCACATGGGCATCACTGTCCTGGCTTCACGGGCAGCATGGCAGCTCAGGGACAGCTAATGTATGCTGCTTCAGGGGGGAGTGTGTGCCACAAAAGGCAGATTGTGAGAGATGTGGGAAGAGCCTGAGCATGCTCGCCTTACTCACCAGCCTTTGTAAATGGCACTGGGGCAGTCGCGCCAGGCTTGACATCTTGAAACAACATTAATTAAAAGTAACTTTTTAATCCTTGAGGGAAGAGAAACCAGAAGTGACAGTCTCCTGGCTACAGCCCTTTGGTTTTAATCCCAGTTTTGACTTTTTGCCTGGGATCGACAAGCCACAGAGAACAAAAACATATTTTTAAAAGTTTCTTTCACAGCAGATGAATGTTAATCATGAGGGTGGGACTTTATGCTGTTTTGTTGGGCTTTTTTTGACTGCTGTTGGTCTGGAGGAACTGGAACAGCAGACAGCCTCGTTGTAAATGGGTAGCGTTCTGCTCCTAAACCTAGGGCGGTATTTCTGCTCTCCGACAATCATGTTCATACATTGTGTCTGGCTATTTTTGGGGTATCAGGCTGCTGTGCAGGATGGCCTGCCCTTTGAATCACATGAGCATGATGCTGAGACCTCTGTGAAGGTCCTTAACTGCAGTGCTCTGTGGTGGGAGGGACTGGAATCAGCCAGAATTTGGATCCGTGCAGTTGGATATCCTTGAAGCCAAAGTGGAAGTGATGCAAGGGAGGCAGGAGATGTTGTTTCTCTTCTTGCTGCAAAATCTCACCCTGTTTTCCCTCTGACACAAGGTACTAGCAAGCGCATGTGCTCCCTCATGAGGACCTTGGCCTGTTAGTGATGGGGAACACTTCAACAGACCTTCTCAGCTACCTGTTAGAGCAGCAAGTGCAGGATTTCCAAATAATCCATTGATCAAAAAATGTGCGTGTGCAGTACGCATAATTAACATTCCTTCTGAGCGCCTTGTATTAAGCATCTTTATATGTGTCTTGAAGGAAACCTCTGAGAGATTGTCTTTTATGGAGGAGTTATAAGAGATTTCTTATGGCTGAGTTCACCTATAGAAAATACAGAATTGTAAGTCTATGTAGTTCAAGAAAGAAACTGAATTAGCCAGACCCAGACAAGAATAAGTTAACAGTACTCACTAAGGAGCCTTGAGTGGAATTAGAAAAGAGAAAAATGTCCTGCTGATAAAAACAAAGGCATAAAAACTTGAAGAAACCCTTCCTTCCCCCACCCCCTTCTAATCAGTCTGTTACAGAGCAGGAGCGGGGGGGTAGGAGGGATGGCAGGATCTACTTGATGCTGGTGGTGTATCTCCTCCTTCCTTTCTTTATTTGACCCTCTTTTAGAGGAATGTTTAGCAAAGCTGTTTATTTTGCATAAACCCAAGTAATAACGTGGCCCCGGGTGACAGGACCTGAATGAAGATGACAGCAGTTTGATTTAACGATTAGCCACCTGACCCGATAGCACCTCTGGAATCTCAACTGCAGAATAAATTCCCATTCTTCCCACATGGGCTGCATGTTAATCACGGGAAGAAAAGCAAAGGGTGGTTGCAATAGGGCTATTGTTCCTGGGGGCAAAGGCTTGAAAAGAAACTGCCCGTCCCTGCCTGCTTTGTGCTGGCTTCACGCTGAGTCTTGGACACTCAAGTTTCTTTTACTGCTTCTGTATCCCCCCTCCAACAAAATACTGGTTTCCAGTGGGGCACATTCAGTCGGGTTCATTCACCAAGGGACTTCCCTTCTCCCTGAATTATCACTATATGGTTCTAATATTTGTTTCACCTGAAAGTTGGCGTTTGCAGAGCAGGAGTCTCTCTGCCGTTAGCAGAACAAGCTACTGAGGGATCCCACTTTTTCCAAATGTTCCTTAAAGCAGCTTAGCAAAGTGGTAGGGCTTTGTTTTGAGGGAAACCAATTTGGGGAAAACCTTGCTGTGCTTTTTGTTTCCTTCCTCCCTCCCCTCCCCCTGCCCTCCCAACTCTTTCAAAGCTTCAGCATTAAGCGTGCTTGTAATGGTACAACCCTCGTCTTTAGCAGGCTAATATTCACTTAGAGTTCAGCCTTCCAGCTTGGTAGCACAGGGAGAGATGTGGCAAAGGGGAATTAAAAAATGATTGCAAAGTCAATGGTTTAAAGTGTAATTACAGAGTCATTAAAGGTTATTACAGGGAAATGGTTCAGCTGAGCAGCGATTAGCATTCCTGATACCTCAAGTTCACCATGGTTTGATGGCACAAGTGATATGAGTTGCAGAGGTCTCTGCTGCAAGGGGATGGAAGTGGCTTCCAGTCCTGCAGCTCCTCTGGGGGTTGCAGCCTGCTGCTGTGGCTGGGTGCTCACTGCACTCCTCCTGGGACTTCTGGATCAGCCATCAGCTGCACCTCAGGATCATTTGGCAGCTCCAAACTACAGACTGCCATGTCTGCCCAGAGCAACAGTCACTCGAGTTAGCTTGTGGCTGGTGATTCCAGCCAACCATTCAGAGCACCCTCAGTCCTGCCCTGCTTCCTATCCATGCATAAACCTTCAGGTGCTGTCAGGATTCAGCTCTCTCACAACATGGGTGGTAGAGGGCTGTGTGCTGCTGTTTGCACCTGCAAATATTTTTGGAGGTTAAAACTCCCAGCAGGCATATTCTTAAAACCAGCACCTCAGCATTGCCCTTGCACGGTCACTGGTGGTACACTTGCAGGGCCTTGTCACCCATGGACCTTGCTCAGCCCTGGAGGGAAGCTGAGAAAGCCTGGTGCCCTCTACACTGTAATTGTGAAAGTCTTGAAGAGCAGCAGAAGCAAACAGCATTGTATCTTCTGGGTTTGTATTTGTCCGTATGCAGTGAAAAAGAAACCAAAACCACAAATCAAAGTCAGGTCTGTTGTGTCAATGCAAAAAGAGTGAAACACTGGCCAGAGTCCCTGATGGTTTATAGTGGGAAATGCCAAATAAGTATATAAACAGATAAAACACATAGGTAAAATAAAACTAAGTATTAATGACAGTATTAACAAGTTATAAATATTTAGGTACAAAGCAGGTACCACTCTCATTGCTCAGGCAGTTGGCTTCTAGTCTGTACTGCTGTTTAGATTTTCTTTTGAGAACTGAAAAGGGCATTAATATGTTGCCAGGAAATATTGTTTTGAAGGTAAATTAAAAAAAAAAAAAATCAGGCACAAAAAACTAGAGAGAGCCCTGGGATATGCAGAGGCAGACCCTGCCGGAGCCCAGTGTCAGGACAGGAATGTACTTGTGCTTGAAGGGGAACAATGAATGGGTGCATCTGAGGTGTGTTTCTGGGCCAGCAAGGAAGACTCGGCCTTCCTTCTTTGATAAAATAAAATGGGATTTGTTTTCAGGTTAGAAAGAGATGTATTCTTAAAAAAAACAGGGATGATAAAAAGCTACCCTTTCCTCTCTGAGGACAATAAGCACTTACTTTGCTTACCAGCTGACACCTTGGGAGGAAAACACTGCTGCCTTTTCTCTGAATTGCTCCCCGTGTCTTCCCGAGACAGACAGACAGACACCACACGTCCTGCCAGTCCCGGCTGGCTTCCCCCAGCACCGCAGCCCATCCAAGGAGCGAGGCTGCGCTCTGAGCCTGTCCGGGCAGCTGGTATTCATTTATGTTTTACGAGAAAGCCTCTCACTGCCAGTAGCTTTCACAGATCTCTAAGATGTCGGAGCAGCGCAGGGAGGGAAACTGTGTTTTCACCTGCGTGGGGCTCACTTCTGCAGCACTGCCTGACACCAGCCTCTGCCTTTCCCTCTGTCAGATCTGTGCTAGTCTGCTGCCGGCGGGGGGATTTTCACGCTGATGTGACCAAAGCTCATCCAAACACATTCAGTTCATTCAGCTGATTTAATTATTCTTCCACCCTCTCTTCATATATCCTGTGACATCTGAGACATGGAGCAGTGAAGGGCGAGACTTTGTACCCCAGGCTTTCGAGGCCCACCAGCAACAGAGAGAAAACCGGGTGCCATAGCCTGAGTGTGGTGCACGATAACTGCTTTATGTCTGAGCTAGGGGCACTTCTGAGACCATGAGCTTTGCTAAAGTATCAAAGACTGAAGCGGAACCTCTTGCTTCTGGTACAAACGAGCCAGCTCCCAGACCAAGAGCGTGTTTGGTCCTGGGATTTGGGGATTTGCAACATGCTGAGTGAGGAAGAGTTTACCCCTCAGCAAGCAAAAAAGCAAAGTGAAGGACCCCCCAGCCACTGCAGGCATCTGGGACTATTTCTCACTTTTTTTTTTCCTCCCACTAATGGAAAGAGGGCAGCCATGGGGTAGCTGTTATGTTTAGCTGAACAAAAGGCACTGGAGGTAAGAAAGACCTGACTCAAGCAGGCATTGCCTTTAGCCTGGCTGTCTGCTTCTCAGCCTTCCCACTGCTTCCATGCACTGCCATGCCATGTTGAGGAGGAGGGCTCTATGAAACCTCAACACAGGAACAGCAGCATCAGTTTAGGTCAAGGTCTGTCTACCTCTGGCTCTGACTTCGGACAGAGGCAAGTGCTCAGTTGAAGTCAGGTGTGCAAGCAGCTTCCCAGCGGTGTTCTCACAGCCTTGCAAATTCTTCCAGTTCAAGGACTGCCTGAATTGGCAGGTGGCATTATGGGATTTTTCTTCCATGAATTGGTAGAGTTATTTTCTGAAACGGTAGAACCTTCAGCACGTTAAATCCTTTTAGTGCAAGTACCATCCTACAGCAATGAGACACAGTTTAGCTTTGCAGCGTGCAAGGAAACACCTTTGATCATCTTAGCCTGTGGCCTGTCTGTGTTACCTGGTGGCTTGCAAGTCTAGCACAGAAAGAGACTATGAACTAGCAACCTGTAGCAGTCTTCAACCCTTCCACAACTTGCTGCACCTCCTTTAGTTGTTGTTGCAAACTGATTAGTGTAGGTCTGCACACTCCCTACATTGAGCCTCATCACAGGAGCAGGACTCAGTCTGCCAGACCTGAGGCTCCTCATTTTTAAGTGCATGAAGTAGGAAATGAGTCTCTCCAGGCCTCCTGAATAGTGAAAGGAGAGAAAAAGCCTCCCTCTGGCAGCAGAGCTGGGCCACCCAGTCTGATCTCCTCCTCTTTCCTATTTCTTTCTGCACTGTCTTTATGGGGAGACTTTATGTAGAGACCTGTAGGGTTCAGGTGGTGTGATTTGTCACCCTGTAAGATAAAAAACTCTTACCTCTGACTTTGAAAAGGACTGAATCACTGGGTGCTGCTTCGTTTTGGTGGGTCCCTACCAGCTAAGATAGTGTGGTGTTAGGTTCTGGGGGTTCATTGGTTTGGGTTTTTTTTGTTTTGCTTTTGGATTTTTTTTTTTTCCAAAGAATGGGGCCAGACACACCTTAGCAAATGGACCCGTCTGGTTATGTATTGGTGATTTCTGGGCTCCTCTGAGATTTCAGGCCATTCCGTCTTTCCTTTTGACTGATATGCATGCAGTCCTGTGTTCATAGTGAGGCAAATATGTATTTTCGTGGTGGGAGTCCTCTCTGCTTACCCTTTCCGTTAGTATTTCGGTTGCAGAGGACTTGCAGTCCCTCCCTCAGAGTTATCCTCCGAGGAGCAATATGTTTTACAGTAGAAACAAGATGCAAATACAGAGACGTGTTTCCTGCATAGTCTGTAACACTGATGACGCTCAGCACGCCATGCAAAATGCCCAGGCTGTACAGAGGTGCTTTGTGCAGGCTCACAACCTGCTGCCTATCTACTTTTTTCCCTGAAAATATTTTGTGTGCGTGACAGTGCATGGGGGAAACGGAGGAGTCGGAGGAAGGGCAGGAGCCAGCAATATTTGGGCAGGCACTCGGCACACCTCTACCAGCTCAGCCCCAACCTCTGTCTTCTCTTGCCTTTGCCTGTCCTGTCTACCTGGCAGCATCTGCAGGGCTGGGAATGCCAGCAGGCGCCAGTGGGAAACTGCAGCCCTGCTTTGAGTTGGACCCACCCAGGCTCTGAACGCAGGTCTCCATGGGTGAATGATCAGTGCCTTAAACAATCGCTCTGTGCTCTCTAGCATCTAATTACCAGGACAAAGCAGTCCATGATAATGGATATTGCAGAATAGCTTATTCTCCTGGTGGATTTGATCCAAACCCCAATGAAGTCGGTGGAAAGACTCCCATTGATTTCAATAGACTTTACATCAGGCTGTGAGCGTGCTGTTGGTTGCTTTGCCGTTAACCACGATACACTTTTTCAAAACTTTTTCGTTTAAGGGAAGAGCTCAATAACATAAATTATTTACTCAGAGCAAGGAAGTGCTGTCCTTTGGAAAAGGACTTTCACTCTATCTTTCATTGAGATGTTGTTTCCTAGGAAAATAGCATAACTTTTGAATATCACCCAGTTTAGCTTTAGTAACAACAGTTGGTAATTGCTTGCATTTTTTTTTTTTTATTTTCCAGCAAGTAAAGCTGTGCAGGTATGATGTCCTAACACCATACCATTTCAGGAGCCTGGCAAAATATTTTTATTTGCTTCCTCTGCTGAAAGCATACATGAAGGCTGACATATACACTACAACACTGTTCTCCTGTGCTTTCAATCCTTGTGGCTACAGTCTCATTACCATTGCTGCATGTAAAAGATTCCAAAGACTTTTTTTTTTATATAACTAAAAGTTTGTTCCTCTGATATTTTCATGAGTCTTAGGAAAATATTTTGATATAAACTGATGAAAGAACTGTGAAAAATTTTATAATTTGTATTACATATGTATCTTAAAAAGCATGCAATGCTCTTAAATTCTTATGGTCCCATGGGATTCCCTATCATTACACACTACTCTGGGAAAAAAATGCTTGTGTCCAGCTAATACAACCATATCCCTTTAAATGGATAATTTCTTTAGGAAACTAAAATTTTACAAGTTGATGACATTCCTTTGCCATTTCCTGGTTTAGCCCTGGTTAGCAGGAGGATATGAAATGACCATGCCTTGGAGATCTATGGCTGAAGGTTCAAAACCCAGGGAGTGAGCCCCAGAAGTGCTGGGGAGGAGCAGCCTTGATCCACAGGGGGAAGGTGTTGGAAAAGGTGGTTCACATGCAGGAGGGGGAATGCTTTCAGGTGTCTGAGGGTGCTGGAGATGTACCTAAGAGCAGTGGTGTTGTGCCCAAGAGATGGAGAAGGGGTTTGATGATGGTCTTGGTAAGTACTGACACCCTTAGAGCTGGGAATCCCATAAGGAAGGAGCTGGAGAGAGGCCCAGAGGTGGAAAAATGGGGCACTCAAGTGGTATTGTGTTTAGAGAGATGGTAGAGAGGCCAGAAATTAAGCAAAAGGAGAATACTGAGAGCAAGACATTTGGAGCTGCACCAGAGGAGAGTACCTGGAAGAACACAACAGGTGGGTGGCTTCTTCCCAGCCAGGTGCCACCAGTGTGGGTCACACAGCTGCTGAGCACAATCTTATCCCAAACTCAGAATATCACAAGCTGTCAAAAACAGAGGAAGAAAGGCAGTACCAAGAGAGGAGGTTTCACTGCCTCTTGTTACCTACAAGGATGGGGGGCACAAGAAGAAATCCTCTTTGGTCCCTGCACAGGAGCTCATCCCAGCTCAGTGGGGAATATTGGGCTTTGTGTAAACTTTAAACTGCAGCCATCCTTACATGTGAGTGTACAGGTGCCTGGGTGGTGCTTTCAGTAGAAAGCCTCTGGCAGACAAGCCTGAGGGGCGAGCTGTAGTGAGTGCCACACTCAGCCCAATGTGCCGAGTCCAAGAAAAACAGTGCACTTCGCTGCCAAGAAAGCGACGGTTAAATTTGTCTTCAAACTACAACAATTTGGAGCAGGATCCCTGAAAGGGGAAGCTGGTTTGTCACGGTTCAGGAGATTATTCAAAATGCATGAAATTTGCGTGGAATTTCCTTAATCTGCCTTTACAGGAAAATTCCTTTCCCATTTCCTGAGGGCAGGCCCATATTGTTGAAGGCAGCATTCTTTAACGGGGGGATATCATTTATTATAAAGGATCACGGGTCAAAGTATCTTAACCTAGATCAAGGGCAAGGTCTGTGGGGACTGCCTGGAGCCTTTCGTGGTAACTCACAATAAAGAGCCAATTATGGAGAGAGCAGCTGACACCAAACCCATGCCGCGGCTGCACATGGCAAATGCACCTACTTGGGTCGTGCATCTTGTAAAGGAAGAAATTACTCTAGGTTCAAATTCTTGAGCTGGGTGACCATGGCTAGCAGACTAATTATGCCTTTCCAAAGTGAAATCCACGTTGCTTAACAATCACTGTATTTTTCTCCGTAGTTTAACCTTGATATCTTTCCTGGGATTAGAGAGTGATGAAAGGTTGAATTATTTGTCTCTGAACTCCCACTGTGAGCAGTCTGACTGCATCTGTTGGAAGTTCCTGGTTTCTCAATACTGATGTTGCGTGCAATGCTCTGAGGGTGTTAGGCACTAAGATTGTATCGCTCTAAACTACTGTTATTCACTTGGGATGCAGTTTACTGGTTTGAAAAAGCAGTTCCAGAAAAATAAAATAAAATAGGCAGGTAGGGAGTCCCATAAAATTAAAACTAAATTTTAAAATTAAGGGGTCTACATACATATACATGAATTTCTTTCCATGCTTTTTTGAAGCCATTTGTGAGCATTAGTATAGCTGCTAAAAGATTTTTTGAAAAGTAAGGACAACTTTCTTTTCTGTTTTGGAAAATTTGGGAAACTGAGGCACAGCTTGGGAGGGAAACTTCTCAAAGGTTATTAATACAAAGGTACATCTCTGGCTCAGGACCTGAGGCGGGAAATTGCCTGGGGGGAGTACTCTGAAGTATTGCAGTGTGCATTTTCTGGTCTTCGGGTCTTCTCTGGGAAATGGCCACTGCTGGAGATGGGACACCATGAGCCTTGTCTGACCTGGTGGGGCTGTTTGAAGGTCTTTGGATATTGCTGGGTATTGCAACTGCTTGTTAGGAGGTTGGGAGGAGGAGGATAATGACAGCAAATGTACCATCTACTTCTAAGTAGTAAAATCTGCTTGTTGTGCTGTTCTGGGAAGCCTAGCAAAGCTGTAGACTGGTGTTTTGTTCCTGTTCTGTGTGTAATACTTTCGACATGTCCAGCTAACTGGCCAACCTGGGTGTTTGCAAATGTAGCCCTGTTGCATGGAGAGCTCTGCAGGGGAGTGGAGGTTGAGGGAGGTTAGCAATGCGTGGGATATATGTTGCTGCTCTAAATGCTAGCCTGTACTAGGAGGTACTGTAACCTCTCCCTGTGTCATTAAGGCTTATCATTGCCACAGACAGCGATTGGAAAAGGCTTTTTGCAAGGCTGAACTGTAAGCAATAAAACTTGCATTCTGATACAGGCATAGTGCACTTAGCTAATAAAAATAGCCTTGGTGTCAAAAGGTTTCAGTAAATGTGGCTAAAGATATTAGCAGCCTCTGTGTTTGCCTTTCACTTCTCTGTAGACCCAGGATGAGGTGAGGTGATAAAAACGGGGGGTTTGTTTCCTCTGGGAGCCAAAGTCACAGAACTTTACTTAGGATGCTCAGGGAGCAGTCCTGATATTTCCCAATGCAGATCGTCTCCCTGCTCTTTTGCCCACTGGGCAGTCCAAATATACTCCCAGCCACAATGGGTTCAGTCTTGGGTGTCCTGGTGTGGGCAGCAGGATTGCCCTTTCCTCCTGACCTTGGGTGGAGAACCAGAGTACAGATGATGTGCCTGACACAGGTGGACGGAGACCTGGCGCTGCCTTTCTCACCACCTGGGCATGACTGGGCTAAGGTGCTTCCATGGTGTCGCTTGAAAGTTCAGGCTGTGAAAAGAGGGGGATAACTGCGTTGTGGTGGACACAAGGACACGCACCATCACTTTCCTAAATTGAGAGCTGTTTTCCAAAGCCCAAATCTGCCATCCAGCCCCAGCTGCAGCTCTGTTAATTCAGTGAAACTGATGGCAAACTACGGTATGCCCAGACATAAGTATGTGTAGCAAAACAGGACTTCCAACTAATAAAGTAAGGGTTTCTTGAGACCAGATGCTGATAAAAAAGGAAATGTCATGTAGTTGAAGGTGAATGTTGATTTGACAACAAAGCATTATTTGACAGTGGAGCAATTAATGTCCTTTATTTGTCCAACTATTAACAGATTTCTTTCATATGATCACACAGTCATTTGAGTCAGAGAAAAGTGTATTAACCAGTCTGTCTGCATTTCTCAGTTGTATATCAACTCCATGGTGTTTGCCAGGAGAGGCGACAGGTCTGCTTGTGAACTCCAGAGGTCCTTTCTCATCTGGGAGCTGTGGTCACAACAGTTTAATAATAATAATTATCACTTACATGTAGTGGCAGAGTTGTATTTGGCAACTCTTTTGGGTTATGGATGTGGTTTTTGTTGATACTAGATGAGACAAAGTCAAGAGAAGATGAGAATGTGTCCTGAGAAATGGACAAAAAAACGGTAATCCAGAAAATTGTTCTGCCCAGAAACTCATTTGCTGGCCAATCAAATAACTGAAAATCTCATAGGGAAGTATGTGAATAGTTAAATATAGCCATAGTAATTTATGGCCATTGTAGTCCAACTGACAATTTAGAAAGGTATCCGCAGTAGCCTGTCTTCCCTTTAATTCACATCGTAGTTTCCCTCACTCTTTTTCTTCCTCCTCTTCTTCCCCCTCATCTTTTAGTCAGTGAACATGTCAGGATCTGTGGTACCAGCTGATTCCTGGAGAAATGTGATAAGGTCCTTTGAATGCACCAGTGTGATTAGATGTGCCATCACCTCAGCCAGTCGTGGCTTTGACAACCAGCATGATACCAGCACAGGTTAATCTGGGACCTTTCTTTCCTTCCTTTTCCTCAGCAGCCACAACAGTGTTTCAAGGTGCTGGTGCCTACCTGTCGCTCTTGGTGTCTGAGGAACAAAGTCACTCTTCTTGAAATGTGGTTTCTTTTTCTCCGCAGTCCCTGACCCAAATCCCTTCTCCTTTTAAGCACACAGAGGCATGTTTACCTATAAGTGAAGAGTTGTGAAATCAGGATTGGTAATGGGAAAATGCTTATTTGGGTGTACAAAGGCATCCACTGCTGGAGCTTTGCTGCTCAACTGAGGATGCTGATGGCACTCCCCAGCAGTTGGTACCCTGTCCTAGGGACACATCCAGTTTATATTGGCATCTGCCCTTGTGGGGCTGGGTGAAGCAAATAATCCTCAGACTGGGGGCCTGGAAGCACATGAGCACACCAGTGGCTGACAAGGTGGCATGGGTGATGTGACCTGTGATAATGCGAGTGCAGAGATTAAGGCTCAGCTGCCAATACAGCTTAAATCACACTCATTAGAAGTTCACTTGTAATTTTCAGGATATGTGGAAAAGTTCCTCTAAAACAACTCTCAGTGAGAGTGTCACAAGCTGAGAGGACGAGCGCTCATGTAGGCCATATATGAGTTATCAAACTCAACAGCTAGAGGCAAATGTCAGCTTATCATAACTGATCTGTAAACAGAAATCATCACATAATCTTTTGTCTCACCCATCTCATCCAGGTGACAGCCCAGGAAGCCTGTTAGCAAATGCCAACACGCCTACCTCACTGGGGCGAGTTACGTGCCTGGGTTAAACACCACGAGGGGAGTACAGGAGCTCAGCAGGGTAACAGCAATGAGTCACCTCAACTCAGAGAAGTGCTAAGTGATTTTCTCATGGGAAAAACTGAGATCTAACATCACCAGGATTGAAAAACCTTTGTGGTTTTTTTTTTTCTTTCTTTTCTTGTCTTCTTTTTAAAGTTTCTTATTGAAAATATCATGCATAATAAAAGGGGAGCACAGAAAGAGGGTTTATATACCCATACCAGTGTGGATTGGCATATTACAGTCTGAATTTTACAGTGAGAAGATAAATTATAGAAGTAACCAGAGCCAAACGAATACCAGAGCCAGGAGTAAAATTGCAAGAATTACAGCACATACTTCAAAGTAAAGTGCTTTGCACTAATAGCCTGATAGCAGTACCCATTTCAAAGTTAGAAGTATGTTGTCAGTAAAACAGTGTTCACAGATGTTTTGATCTGCCAGTACCGCATTTCTGAGGAACTTAATATGCCCATTTCTGCTGTTGCCCTAGTTCAGGGGCCCGGTACATGAGCTGTTCTGTAGATCCCATCCTGAAATGGAACCCAAGCAGTGGGTGAAAGCAAATCCAAGGGTCTTCCCAAAGCCTCTCCTACCAGGATATCTGGCTGCTTTTCCTGTCCTGTGCTGCTCTGCTTGGTGTTGCTACATTGCAATTGTTGATTTTATGCCAGAACAACACTAAAAATGAGAGAAAATTCTAATATGATGCTATATCCATTGTACAGTGGCTTTCCAAGTTTAAAGCCAGTGCTAACATTGCTTTCAGCAGACAATGAATGAACAAATAAAACCCTAAATGATATCTGAAGCTATTTGCCGTAGGAGGCTCCCCATCTTGCAGACCTCTCAAATTAGGTTGAAGCTATCAGCACACATCAGCTGGGCTCTGAAATGAGAGAGGGGAAACAGCTTCTTTTTCTGCTCACTGAGGACAGACACTAACAGAGGGACGTGCTGCAGAATCACCTAACTTGGAAGTTAAACGTGATCTTTTAGAAGTGGGGAATCTAAACGTGGTCTTTTAGAAGTCGGGAATCTAAACGTGGTCTTTTAGAAGTGGGGAATCTGCTGTCAGTGGTAGATAGAGTTTAAAAAAAAAACCAACAAAGCAATGCATTAGCCACTGCCATCCTGATTTATGCAAAACGTGAGGTTGCAGGGACCTGTTTGAGAGTCCCTTGTGTCATTAAAAATACTGCTGCTGTCACAAAACTCTTTTCATTGTCACATTTTGAAGTCCTTTATTTTAGTGCATCCCTTAAGATTAGATGTTTTTTTAATAAAAGAGCCTCTCCAAAATTGATTGGGAGAGTGAGGTTGTTGTGGTGATCATTATATTGTTTCAGTGCAGATTTCATTTGGTTTATTCTAGCTCAGTTTAAGACAGTGCTTAACTTTATTCCCCCAATTTGTCACTTTTGGCTCAAGCGAAAGGAGTTGGCACAGGTCGTCTTAAACAATAAAATGCATGTAAATGAAACAGCACAGGTTTTGTGGTTTGATTTGGCCAAAGTAATCTGCTTTACTTCCCAAAGTTATGGGATAGATCAACTGGCTGAATTACTAGGGGGAGTGATACAGGATATTTGAACTCGTGTCAGTTGCTTCATTCTGCTTTTTCCCAGCAGTAAAATGGATTTGTTCTGAAACATGGAAAAGAAAGAAATAAACTTGGCAGATGTAGCCAGTTTATGATTTATTCTGAGTTTGTAGCCTGATCCAAACACCGCTCAAGTCTACAGAAATCTTTGGGGGGATTTTGAAAGGAATCTCATCAGGCTCTTGATTAATATGCTGGGGAGCTGGTGGGGCACATGTCTGGGGCCAAGGGAGTCTTGCAGATCTAATCTTTTCTTTTTCCAGGGTTTACATTCTCTTGGTGTACATCTTTTCATGCAAGTCTCTCCGTGTTCCCTGAACCATATGTATTTGGATTAAAAGGTAATATGAGAAGCACTAGGAAAAGCTGGAGCCAAGTCCTATTTTATTGCAGGAAGGCCTCAAAGTGATGTGAGGAGGGACAGCATGTCTGACATCTGAGGCTGTGGGAATGTTACTTGGCAGTTGCAATAGAGGTGGGGGTTTCTTGTCAGTCCTGTTTCCCTTGTGTCCAAACTCTTATGCACCAACCCTGAGCAAATTTGGAGGTGGAAAGGAAATGGGGGACAAAGGAAGAGAGATTTATATCATGTGATCTCCTAGCACAAGCCCCACTGCAAGGGGTGTTCAGCGGACAGGCATCTTGTCTCAGGGTGCAGGTGGACTGAGGCATGTTGCAAAGCCTTGTGCTCTGGTGTACTTTGGTTCTCAGTTTCATGAAGCAGTGTAAGTGTGTGACCTTAAGTCGATTAACCTTGCTGAAGCATCTGAAAATAGAGATGAATAATAACTATAGCAGAATTTAGTATGCAGCATCTTTTACCTTTACAGTTATCTGCAGTGTTTTCTTGACTGGTAAATTTCCAAATTTTTCTAGGATGAGAAAGGCCGCTATGTGATGTATGGAAACAAAATAGGCTTTGCATCTTAATTCAAAATCTTAGTATTGTGTGGCAGGATCAGTTATCTCTCAAGGGGGTATTAATTAATGTTTACAAAATATTTGCAGTTCTTGAGGAAAAATGCATCACAGAACCGTGTTATTACTTGAGCTATTTATTAGATGACACCCAAGATGTGAAACCTCCTGCTTGCAACTGTGTGTGATCGTGTTTCAATGTACATTGTGAACTTTCAAACTTCTTTCAGAAAAGCTTGTCTTTTAAAACCTTATTTTTCTCCCCCCCCCCAAACTGTGAGGGAATCACAGATGATCTTTCACATGATTCTTCCAACACCCAGTCATTCATCAGCAGAGACTTAAAGATAATAAACTTTTTGTTTCAGGCAATTACTTAATCTCGACAAACTCCTGTGTTAAGCAGGGCTATTAACTGAGCAGGCCATAAATCAGCGTGTTGCCAGGTGGGTGAGTCTCCTGAACCGCAATCACTCTTCAGGACCTTCCAGAGACCCTTTACAGTCTTAAGCACCCTCATTACACAAGCAGCATGCTAACAACCAGCACTTTGCATGAGCTGCCCAGAGAATCTGCTGCAAACTGCACTGGGACCATTTTTAACACCAGTCGGAAAATTTTCATACCGAGGCAGGATGATACATGGGAGTTATTAGCCTGCACCAAAACCACAGCTGGGTAAAACAGATAACTTCGTCACCCTTCTCCTCCTCAGACCTTCTGCTTGGTTAAGAGCAGCAGGCTGCTGTATGCTTGGTTAAAAGCCAGTTCATGCAGTATCCTCTTAGTCTCTGTGGACTAGAAGTGCTCTGGGGACTGATGTCTGAAGCATGAAAGCTCCCAAAACTGTTTCTTTGAAGGCTACTGAGATGCTTATCACCTGGCTATAATCACAAGAAAAAAATGCTCAGTTTTTTCACAACTAGAAGAAAGCAGACATCTTTGCATCCATTTCCAGGTAGAGGTTTGGTCAAAAGGCACAGCAGAATCTGCACAGGGTTTTTCCAGACTCGATTTGTTCAATTTTACAAATAATATAAACAGACCTTTCATACGAAGGGGAAATTTTTCAAGCCATTGCCTATAGGAACAGTTTGATTTCAGTTCGCCTGGAGGTGCATATGCATAAAGAAAGCAAACTCACTCCTGTGGTTTGGATTGGAGAGGCTAGAAATGCCAGCACTGAATTTGAAGCACAGATTTGTCCTGAGAGATTGAGAAAGTCTTTGTAGCACCAGGGGGTACGGGTGTCCCCACAATGGGAGAAGGCAGCCCTGTGACGGGGGAGACCATTCAGGTAGGTCTGTGCTCAGGGCGGGCTGGCGTGCCCTTTCTTGTTGGCACTGGCACCTGAGCTTTCATGGGATTTAGACGTCTACTTGGGAGTTTTTCTTATGCAAGGCAGCTTTCCAGCTTCTGCAAGTTGTGCTGGCTCCTTGAGCAGACAGCTCACGGTGCACTACCTGATGGGTTTGGAGAATTGTATTTTGCTTGCAATAGCCAGTCAGCCACAGAGTTTGGCCAACATGAGAAGCAGCCATGCCCTCAGGACCAGCACCTGGGAAGCTGGACTGTGAGCATGAAGCTCACCCAGCTGAGCACTAGCCCTTGGAGAGGAGTAAGTTATCTTTCGGCAAGGTGCACTCCTCAGGCCAGACAGCCTGACAGACACATGAAAACAACATGGCCACCATAATGGGAAGTGCCATGAGGTGGGGACAGGTGGACAGTGAAGGTCAGGACTTCTGCTTTTAGGGGTAGCCCAGGCTGGAAGTGGTTGCTGAAGAGCAGCCTAAGGGCTTTTGCTCATTTGTGTACCAGCAATCTCATTGTAAACTGGTTCAGGGAGTTCATCCAGCCAAAACCCCATGCAATAAAATTTTAGGCGATTAGTTTTCAACTGGATGAACTCCTTGAGCTGGCTCAGTGTGTGATTTTGTGAGTGCCAGTGCCACCTCTGGGGAGGGGTGTGAATGCATGTCTGGGGATATAAGGCAGGGTCAATGCTAAAAGACATCCCCATCTGTAGAGCTGCTCCTAGTAATGCAGCTTGGGATGATGCTCCTCAATAAGCTTTTATTTGCATGAGTGGAAGGTGCACGATCAGGGCTTTACTAGATTTGCTGTCAGATGAGAAGTGTCATGCAGAGAACACGGTATGATAGTTGATGCTCTCTACCTCCTTTTTCATTCACTAGTTTTGCCCTTTGGTGCTTAAGCAGTCTCGTCTCCAATCTGAAGCTGATGAACTTCTCCATCCCTTCATATCTCACCAGCAGAGATCCTGAGCTTGGTCATGTCAGATGCAACTGAGGGCATCAATGTTTGGTCCTCTGGTGCTCCTGCTGCCTCCTGGTCATAAATGCCAATTGGTGCTTTCTCCCATAATGCCTTCATCTAACAGCAAAATACAATTTAACATTGTATTATAGGTACTCTGAAGCAGTTGTGCTTTTGAGAGCCAAGAAAAAGTTTCCTTAGAGGTGAAATCAAGCTGTAGAAGCAGCTGGGCTGTATTGAGCCGCACATTCGGCTGCCTATGGGCTTGTGCTCCAATGCTTTGCTCCCCAGGGTCCCTGCTACAGGAGGCAGGACTTCTGTCAGGACCCCATTTGTACATGCATCAGATGACTTTATCTCTCCTTGGGGTACCCAGGAAAAGAAACATCTTGAGGACTTGGGGAGTCTCTCACAGCCAGGTAATGGGGACTGCAGCAGAAAATCAGGAGGTATTGGGGAATATTCTGGGCACTCAGCAGTCAGCTGAGGTTCACACAATCTCTTTTCATCAGACATGAGCCTTGATGTGAAATACATGGGGGAATGAAAGAGTTTGCCATTCATTGGCCTGTTCCCAAAGCAGTCAATGGCAAATCTGCTTGGCCCGTTTTATTTGGAAATTGCTGCATTGGCTGGAGGTGCAGGCAGTGGCTGAATCCAGGATGCTACTGGCTTCCCAGGAATCAGGATAACAACTTGGAGAAAGCTTCTCCCCTTAAACATGTAGGGGTTTTTTTGATAATTGTGTCTTTCTTGAGGAATCTTTAAGTTTGCATAGATGTTTTTGGCGTACTTCATTTTGCTTCTACTGCCCGTTCAGGCAGGCACAAGCCGAACCACCATCTGGTTTGCCCCCACCTCCCTGCCTGCCCCTTGTGCACACTGGGATATTTCCTCACTGGTTGGGATTTTTTTTGTTGTTGTTCTTTTTCTTCTTTCCATTCTCTGGCAGCAGCTGTTGGGAGAACAAACCCCAAGATCCATCTGGCCCTTCAAGCTTACCGGGCTGTGTCTTTTCACGACAAAGCGGCAGTGGCCGCGCTTTCATACAAGAGTTACATTATATAACAGCAACTTGCTCGAAAAGCAAACCGCCTTTTATTAGCTTGTGCTGCCTTTCTCCCTTTAGAATTGCAGCCACAGCAAAACCACAATGTAGCCTCAGATCTGAGTCAGTCTAGAGGGCTGCTTTTCTCTTTTTCTTTTTTCTTTTCTCTCTCTGTTTTTTGGTTTTTTTTGTTTTTCCTTTTTCCCTTCTCTCCTTTGCTTTCTGGAGGAGTTGGCACAATCCTGTGTTATTAGGATGTAAGCCAGCTTGTTCTAGTGGAATTTCCTGTCTGATTTTAATTTCCCCCTCATTTTTTTTCCCCCTCAAAGTGAGACAGAAAAGCTTTTTAATTGCACTGCCGTAGGTTGGCCTTTCGGGATATTATTCTTATTAAGTACTTCCTGTTGGGAGGCGACACATGAGTAGAAGTAACAAGGATCTCGGTGCAGTTGGGGCTTGTGGCCTCTTTGTTTGTTAATAACTGTCAGATTGGCAGCGTCCTCAAAATACATCTTGGCCTGACAGCCTGGCAATTAAGTGATTTTCAAGACTCTCAACATTTGCAGCTCAAAGATCCGTGGATTAATAAGCTGCATTAGGCCTTTTGGGTTTGTTTTCTGCCATTCGGTAGTCGCAGCCCCTCATCCATCTAATAAAGATCTGGCACCAGTGGGAAAGTCTTGCTCTGGAAATCCTCAGCATGGAGGTGGAAACTCCTGATCAGGTGTGGTGGGGTGGACTGGCATGTCCCAGATAGGATTTGCATCCTGTTGTTCATCTCCATCCCAGCCTCAGTTTCAGCAGGCTCACTGAGCCTGTATAGTGTCTAGTGGTGAGCCTGGGATGCTTCTGGTGACTGAAGCAGAGACAGCTACTCCATTCAGGGCAGCTCAGAGATCAAAACCTTGTCAACTTCTCCAGCAGTGGAATGTGAGGGGAGTGGGTTGCCATGTGCCATCTCACTGATGATGTTTCAAATTTCATTGTGTCCCAAAGAAGAATTCAACGCTTATTTAGCAGAAAAAGGCAATTTTATTTTCCTTTTTAATTTTGCAGGAAGAAAAATTCTCAGTAATCTCTTTCAGAAATTTCCTTTGTTGGCAGATACTGTAATAAAGTCAAGGTGTTTCAAGTTCATAATTTTCATGTTCTTCTTGTAGTCTAAAATATAATTGATCATAAAACATCTTGATCTCTTCTGTACCACTTTTGACAGCAGCTGCAGGTTCCTGGAAGGTGTTTTCTGATGGAAAACTGTTCTGCCTTAAACCTTCTCCCAACTCAGGCTATTAGGAATGAAGATGATGGGTGGTGGCAGCAAGGCTGATCAAGAGACTTTTCTAATTGTTGCTCTTTGGAAAGTCATCAGAGCTTTGGTGATCAGGCATCTTGCTGCAGGACTTCTTTGTGCTTGTGGGGTTCCCCCTCACTGCAGGAGAGCTCTTCTTTCCTGTTATTTACCCTTCCAAGAGGTATTAAAAAAATAATGATCTGTCCCCTGAAGTCTACCACATACCAGTAATCCAAAGACCCCAGGAATTCTTGTAGAATAAGAAATAATGCATGACGTTTATTCACAAATGCCCACCTGAATGTCTGAAAATACTTCTATAGATGTGTATATATTCATCCCCCCCATCACCATTTTGAAGTTTCTGAAAGTTTTGAGAACAACCTGTTTTACAAGAGCAAAGCCAGAACTTTTCATGTTGTTGAAGAAAATTTCTATTTCCTCACCAAGAAACAAAGTGCTCCGCTTTTGGTCACATCTGAAGCATACTGCAAAGCCAAGTACTTCACAGGAGCATGTTTCAGGGTTTTCCTGACATCCTCCTGTTCCTGCTGGCAGCATCTGAGCTGTCCCCACCAGGACAGCTATTCCCAGCTATTCAGTGGCCAAGGCAGAAAGCCCCTCATGCAGCATTTCTGAGATGGTAGATAGCAACTAAAGTATTTCATGGTTTGATTTCTTAATGACAATTTTACATTCTTGTAGAAAATGTCAATGGACTCTCACATTTTTAATCTAAATTTTCCATATAGAAGGAAAGGCCATTTTTAGTCTCACTGTAATTTTTCCATCTCTTTTGTCCAGGAAAAGACTGACAGGTTTAATGCCATTAACAAAGGTCCGTAGGCAGATGGGGGCAAGCTGAGGAGAGCTGTCAGGAGCTTCAGAACAGGTTAGACATTGAGGAGAACAAGAATATCTGACTTCCATTAGGGCCTGAGTTCATTTAAGCACACCACCTCCTTCTTGGGATGGGGAGGAAATTTATGGTCAAATTCCTTCAGTGTTGCCTCGAGTTGGCCAGGGGGCCACGTGGGGAGCTCGCTGATCTAATCTTGCCCCATCCCAGCTGCGAGAGCCAGCAAGCTCTGCAGATGCATGCCTGCCTGCCCTGCTTTTGGACACAGCATGCAGCTCAGCAGCAAATGTAAAAACAGTGGCCAGGCTGAAACGTGTTCCCTGACTGTGTGGCCAAGAGTACCACATTTCTGCCTGACAGGTGCCAGCAGTGCCTGTGCCCTAGGTGGGGGCTGTATAATGGGAGCCCTCAGCATCTTGAAAAGACTTTTTCTTTGTTCTTTAACTGGAGCTGAAATGGTAGAATAAACTTTGTAAGAAGATAAACTCCTCTGGACTGGATGGATGGTTTTGATGGCTCCCAAGGAGGTTTCCTTTGGGATGCTGGAGGGAGGCAGCCTTGAGTGTCTGATGGAGATGTTTGCTGTGTCATGGCCTTTATAATGGCTTTTATTATGGAGTTAACCCCAGGAATGAGCTTTATTCTGCATAACGTACCACATAGGCATCCAAAGTCTGTGTCCTTGCAAGTAGCTGTGTGGCCATGAGTGCAGTCTTGCTGCTGGCTGTCAGGGAAACAGATGGCTCCTGGGCCTTTCTGTAGCAATGGGGTATGTGCAGAAGTCTCCAGCAGTACTGCTGGAGAAGAGGCAAGCAGAGAGGCAAGCCTTCTTGCTGTTGTCCTCTGCTCCTCACTTTACCTTAGTTTCTCCAAGTGTGAAGTCGTGACGACTCTGTCCTGCAGGTGCTTTGAGGTGTTAAGTACAATAATGCTTGGTTTTGAGGCTTTTTTTTGGTGATTTTGTAGCTGAAGGGCAACATACTTCTAATTATTTCTTGATTACTTTTCACATATCTGCATCCCAGTAAGGCCCCTTCTCCTTCTAACACTCCTACAAGGTATTTACCATTACCTGTGCCATTTCTTTAACAGAAATTAGTTGTGTGCTCTTTTTTGCTTACCTGAATGGGAAGCCTGGCTTGCTGTACCCAGCCCATGGTTAAACTACGCCTTCTCTAGCATCCTGACATACATTGTGTGAAAAAAAATAGTTACATAAATCAGGTTACCACCATTTTTCTTCATTAGATATGTTAGAAGGAGAGAAAACTAGTTCTGCATCCCTCTGGATGGAAACAGCTGTCTGGATGAGTTTCAGAATGGCCTGTAACATTCAGGGTGGGACATAGGTCTCCCATAGGTGAGCTTGTGGGAGCCTGCCTCTCATTTATTCTTGTTATAATGTTTGTAGTGGGCCAGAATGAATATTTACTCTTATTTTACCTGCATAGTTCCTTTTTTATTTTGGTCAAAGCCACTGAGGAGGTAATAAAACAATGTAATAATTAACCAATAATAATTGAAGTATGCTGTATGAAAACCAAACCAAAAGCTAACATGCCAAACAGGAGAAAAGCACGCATGGTGCAGCCCTGTTTATAGTGCTGTCTGCTGGAATCATTATACACGTTGATATAATAATACTGAGCATTTAATTACCACATCATTTTTAAAGTGCTGTATAAACATTAACCAAACCTCTGAGGTAGTGAGGTATTATTATCTCCATTTTAAAGAAGGGAAATTCTGACAAAACCAGGTTAGTTGGTAATTTAGTGTTGTGAAGCCAGGCAGCTGGCAGGGTGGGAGATGAGGTTGTGGCTCCACAGCCAGTCTGCTGCAATTTTGGAGACAGAAAAGCAATGCTGCCGAAACACCTGAGATGGCGTTTTGTGAAGTGCATGGAGCTGGTGTTTGGGGAAAGCAGTTGCTCTCCCAGACACTTTTACTTAGAAAATATGCGGATTAGTGTAATTAGAAACCACGTAATTGTTCCTTTTTGAGGTAGGTGCACAGTTGTTGTATTTTGCAAAGTATCTAAACAACATTAAAGTGAATCTCTCAAACGGGGGCTTATGGGGGCCTAAGAAGCAGCTCCTGTAGCCTTGCTCCCCCTCCTCCCTATATTGATCCAAGCAGTGGTTCTGAGAATGGCTTTCCTTGCAAAGTCCTTAATATTCTGCATGGTGGTACATGACTTCATCCGAGGAGAATCCCACTGGCACATCAGCGTGATCTGCTCTGTCATGTTTCTGTGACCCAATTTTCCCTGTTCTTTGTCTCGGACCTTCCCTGACCCCAGGCCTATTATCTCTTCCAGTAATTCACCCGGGCCATTATTAATGGTGCATTAACTTTGGCTGCGCTTTCAGCAAAGATGTTTTTCTTCTGCTCATTCATTCGCGCAACTCACTTAAACAGCGAGATCATTATTCTAGGGACGTCACACAAACACAAAAACATCTCCCTTGCTGACACCTAGAGCCCTGCAGCACTTTGCTGGAAGGGTGGCCATCCAAATACAATACTGAAACACCCAGGAGGGACTATCAAAGAGAGTCAAGTAACCACACACACACTCAGTCACCCAGGGCCACGTTTGCCTTCCCTGCTCACATGCTGAGGCTGTCCAGGGTTGCTCTGAAGCCCACTGAGCCCAGGGGAGCTCTGATGTGAGGAAAATCACTGCAGGAAGACTGGGGAGCAAAGAACAAGCCCCTCTTCGCCATTTCAAAACAAACCTTGCCACCACAGTTGTTGGATGCTAAAATGCATCCCTTTAAAACATATGATGTGGATGAGTAAAATTGGGACTTCAAAAAGCATAACAAGAAAATGAATACTGCCTACAGTTTATTTCTCACGTGATGCTTTGGGCTTCTCTGAGTGATGACAGAGTGAAGGACACTTCATGACTGTTTAACTTTGATCAATTTTCTTGAGGGGTGAGATTTGGACATGTGGGATAAAATGTGGGCAGCGAGAAGGGCCTATGCTCTGTTTTTTATGTAGTGTCTAGTGCAGACACCTGTTATTTTCCTGTTATCCTTTTCAAAGAAGATGGACCTGGAAAAAAAGAAAAGCAGAAGCTGTTACAAGGTGAAGTGTCACACCAAGCAGTATCCCCCCACTAACCAGGATGTATCCCATGATGGCACAGTGCTGCTGCTGTGAAAGCACTTGTGGACATTAACCAGCATCTTCTGGGACATCTTGCCTTTTTTTTTTTCTCCTGTGTCAGCTGCTTGTGCACAGCTACTAATGACACCATGGTGACAGGAGTGTGTGAGCTGTTGTCTGGAGATGTTTTTCTCCCCACTAATCCAAATCAATCCAATACCCTGGGGCTCTGAAGCCTTTTAGAAGTTTCTGCTTGCTGTGGTTGAGGTTCGCTGGGGAACCTGCTCTTGTTTGGCCGTGTAGACTGGAGCAAGTTATTCTGTTACCCTGTTTCAGACCCTCTTGAATAAAAAACAAGGGCTGTGTTTCAAATGCACATATGTGCTTCACTTCCTCAGGAGAGGTAAAGCTTTGTTAGTCTTTACAAGCTAGCTTGCGATCACTGTGTCCCGTGCATCACTAAAACCATAGGAAATCAAGCCAAAAGGGATCTCACAAAGTCCATGTTTGTTTTTCTTCTTTTATAAAATACTAACTTTTCACGGGTTTGTTTGCAAATTTGTTGAGTAAAGCACTCCAGGTATTGAACTATCCAGACAGTATTGAACTATCCAGACAGCAATCTTTTACTTTTTTTTCTCAACAAATTATTTTCCCCGTTGATTGCAGAATGTTTATGCTTCAATTGTGATGGCAAAGAAGCCCACTCACAGCCTGGACTGCTCATTCCCACAGAACACTGTTGGGCATCTGTAGGAAAATGGCATTTTTTTAGCTCACTTGTTGGCCTGCACAGCTCACATGCTTTAGATAAAGCAGTTGGAGCCTAGCACATATTGGATGATACAGGGGGTGTGTGGGGAGTTTCTGAGGGTATCTCCTCAGCCAGTCTTGCTGCAGCACCCCAGTTGCAAGTGGGAACAGAAGACACCCTTTAAGTGCTTTCCCAAGGGCTTTCTGAATTGTTTTTTGTCATAATGAACTGCAAATGAAACCCTATTCAGCCGTGTGGGGTATGATTCTTCTGCTGTTTTTTGGTGGTGGTTGGTTGTTTTATCTTTTTTTAAAATTATTTAGAGATCACGTGTGTAGGCTGAAGTATTTGGAATAGAAAAAGCTTATTTGACCCTTTCTAATTCTTCTTTTTGGGCTTTAAAAAGAGGTGCTGCTGTGAGTGATGTAAAAATGGCTCCTTTGCTTGCTATACAAACCCATACGTGCAGTCTGTGTTTCTCTTGAAGCAAAGGTTTATCTGTGGAGATAATCAAAAGCCTGCATCATCCTCAAAAAATGCCTGTTTCTGATGCCTCCCTCCCTGATTCCTGGGATTTTCGGCAAAGGGACATCCCCTTTAAACCTGTTTCTACTTCATATCTTTTCTCTTTGAAGCCAGAGGGTTGAGTGGCCTTTGAATAGACAAGGATGAGAATATAGCAGTGGGAGGTCCGTGTCTTGTTCATAAACCTTGGCCAGAAAATCAGCTCTGACAAGTGGGGACAGGTAGCAACGTCTTTCCCCTTATCAAACGGTGCGGTGGAGCAGACACATTCCTGCACGAGCAGCGGCTGGGTGGAAGGTGGGGCCTCCCGACTGCACTGCACTGCACTGCTCTGCCGCTCTGCTTCACCCCAGGGGCCGTGTGCCCCGAACCTGATGAAGAGCCGTGTTATTTCTGCACAAAACACCCTGTTTTCCCATCGTCCCTGCCCCTTGGATGCTGCTTTCATTTGTTCTTTGGTTTTCTTTTCCTTCCACAGGAGCCAGAGAAAAGGTTTATCTGTTGTTCCAGTGCTAGGGGACCTGTGGGGGTGACATGTTGTGCCTTCATGCCCCAGTGTATTGTACCGTGTGGCTTGGCATGGCCCAACTGTTTCCTGAGGTAAAGTTTTCCCCAGGCCTCCTGCTAAAACCTTCTTCCCTCTGTGTAAAACAATCATCATTAGCTCTAATTGGGCAGATTTGGGGTTAAATCTGCAAAGATTGCTTGGGTTTGGTAAATCCTCTGCCACCACAAAGCAGATAATGCTAAACAAAAGATTGCCTTGATTAGATTAAAGTTGGCAAATTCATTGCCCTAATCATCATATTGCCCTTCCTGTGGCTATTCAGGAATACATCACCATGACTTACTTGGAGTAATTGAATATAATTGTCTTTTTAACTCGTATGTGTAAAACATCCATCTTTGTTAACTGCGTGTGTTGCTGTCCTGCTGCCAGCTTGCTGTTCTCCTCAGGAGGGGTGGGAACAAGAAGCAGAGCTGGGCTGACGTTTATGAATTGGTAGCTGATTGCCTATAAAACCATTCATTATTTCTGACCAAGCACCTGGAAGAGAATAAAAAGGAACACCAGCCACTGGAGCCTGTAGGCTTGGTTGGTGCTCCCAGGGGTTGCTGGGTGGGGGAAGCAGAGGTGAAGCCCTGAAGTGGGATGTTGTAAAAGGACATCACCAAAAACAGTCCTCCTCACCCTCAGCAGCAGCAAAGCACGGAGCACGTGGTGGGGTTGGAGATGAGAATGACAGAGTGAAACAGGCAACCAAGACAGAGGCATTGCTGACCCTTCCGTAGTCCAAATAGGTTGAAATGCTAAAAACAAACCACTGGTGCCAGTGGGAGGGATGAAGTTCACGGCAATTTTTCTCCCATTAACAATCAGAGGTGTGAGCAGGGAGAAATTATCTTCAGATACCATTTTTATACCAACAAATAGCTATGAAAGGAGTCCAGGCAGCAAACACCCTGTGGTGTTTTTTTTTTTTTCCCCAGCTCTCCTGAGCAAAACTCCTTCAGCACAAAAATTTCCAATATTATCTCAGCAGTCATTTAGAAATGCACAGTTACAAAATAAAACATAACTGGCCTGGGTTTTAAGATATTCCAATTGACCTGTCGTTCATGAGGGTTTCATCATTATTAGTGAATTAAACTGGTCTGGGGAATGGGTCTAAGGATCCATATTATTAAAACACTACCACCAATGGCCAATACAATTTCAGCTCATCAGCTCACACTTTCCTGCATTTTGGGGGTTAACGAAGCTCTGGACCCGCCCATTACAGGCACAGCCTCTCAGTTTTGAGAGGTTTCAAAACTTTACTTATAAGGATGCCATGAGCCAGGATGTGTAGGTTTGCCTCAGGACCACAAAAGAGCCCCCGCTCTTTTAGGTTTATTTGTATGATGTAAACACAGGGTGAGCACTGCAGGAAGCCCAGCCTAGGAGCTCAGGCTGGAAGAGATGTTTGTGTTGTCTGGCACTGGAAGTCTGTGCAGGGACAGTTGATTTTGTGACTGTGCTTGATCTGCGATGATGTAAAAACTACTCGCCCCACTCCCTCTGGTCACCACAGAAGCCATGGATTGTGGATGTAGTTGTGGCCAAGGGAGGAGGACAGTGGCTTTAGGTGTCTGCAAGCCCTGGCAGCAGTTTGGGCTGAGTGTGATTTGGGGAGACCAGAGGCTGTATAGTGCTGTGTGAGCAGGGGATGAAATGAGATGAGATGGGATGGGACAGCTGAACTCTGCTGCATTTCTGACCTGGAAAAACACTGGCTACCTCTTAAAATGATCAAATGCCCTTATGTAACAGATAGTCCTTATCCAGGATGGTTTCCTTCTGCCAAAGCAAATCTGAAAGGATGCAAGTTTATTCACCCCCTAAGCTGCTTTTTGGAGGGGGGGGGGGGAGTGAAGCAGAAGGTGGGAAGGTGGCTAACAGTTACCCTACTGTCTCCTGACATTAGGCAAGCTGCAAAAATGCTCCCAGTGTATCAGGTAGTGTGCAGTGCCAGCCTTTTGCTGGAGCACGGAGAACAAGTCTGCTGTGGAGCCTTAAATACTTTCCACCCCGACTACCTTAGCTTAACGCCTTTCAGCAGAGTTGGCAGGAGAGTTGTTTTTGTGAAGTCTCACCTCTCCCAGCAGCCAGGCTGACGCGCCTGTGCCGTGCTGTGCTCAGGGATTGTACGTTCCAATGGGAGTAGGAGCTTCAGATCCTCTCGCTGATATGCCGGGAAAGACGTATATGGGGATTTCATGCAGGCTTTGCGCGACGGACCCGAAAGGAGCACAGCCTCGTTGGATGGAGTTGGTGTAGCTCTGTTGCAGCTGGAGTCACAGATGCAAAAGGCTGAATTTTAAGTCTTTTATAGAAAAAGAGTTTGGCATTTACTGGAGTTTTCTGAGCATCAGCAAGAGACTTGGTCAAGCCTTGACACTTTGGTTTTGGATGGTGCTGCCCCACTCTACAGAGAGATGCTACCTGTCACGGAGGCAAGTCACAGGGAAATATGAGTGCAGACTGGGTTTTGAAAAGCTCACTGAGGAGGCTGGTTTTGTTTTGCTTTTAGTCTTCAGTTAGACAGAAAGGCCAAGAAGCCAGGGAGGGAATGGGAAGACCTGCAACAATATTAAGTAATCTTTAATGAAGAACTTCTGAATATTTGTAAAGTCAGAGCAAGACCAGCCTTTTATCTTTTGCTGCTAAAAATCTAGAAAGCAGCATCATTACAGGTGTGATGAGCCCTGTCAGAGGGCGATTGTACAGTATCATCGAGGCTCTGCTAATTGTATTTCTTTAGCTTCTGTAATTTTAGCAGAAAAGGCCCAGGCAGCCAGTCAGTATTGTTGGGGGTGATGTGGAGAAGTAACCTGATGAATTTTCCATCAGCTCAACTCACTCAAATATTCTTGCCGTTAACTTTTGGGGTCAATAATAAATATTAAAACCTGTAGATTTAATAAGTCAATGTAGGTGTTCTCTGCCTTTTGAGACCACTTTATCTTTCCATCAAAGATGAAACAAGCTTCTCAAATGAATAAAAAATAGGGCCTCAAGTGATTACAAGTGAGAGCAATTTGGACTTCTCTCTCAGAACCTGGCAGTAGGCACTTTTTAGCCTCTTCTGACTGCCTATACGGTCTGCATTAGCGCTGCTCTTGCTGTTACATTTTTAGGTAAATATTTCCAAGCTGTGTGTACAGACCTTCAGGAAAGGTGTTTGCTGCCTCTCCAGGCATGAGGGACGACACAGGTCTGGATCCCGCCAGGCTCTGTTGAGTCTGATTTGCGTTGCAAGTCTAGTTTTCCTTGGTGCTTCCTATAATCTCCTCAAGTTCAAAGAGCGCTTAGCTGCTTGTCTTTGTCAAAAACCCTGTTGGAGATCTTTTATGTCGAAGATGTAGGATTTCTCCGCATGACTTTGATTATTTATTCATTCCACTTCTCTGGTGTATGATAGCGCTGATATCATGAAGACCCCTTGTCTTGCACTGCTCTTGCTCTGAAATTCATGGAGATTTAGTGCCTTTGAAATTGTTTTAAAAGGAAAGGAAAAGTTTTTGAAGTCCCTTTTTTTTTTTCTTCTATTCCCCTCAACAGTGCCGCAGCACATTTTTCCAGCCTTCCACGCTCCTTTGCCAATTGACATGCGCCACCAGGAAGGACGATACCATTACGAACCTCACTCTATCCACGCTATCCATGGGTAAGTCTTGCATCTCCAATCCCATGCCTTTCTAAAATGTCAGCTGCCCACAGTATGCTGAATGCCACTAAAGTTCTAAGGACTTGCCGCCTGCCTGGCAGGCTGGCCCTGCTGGCCACCCTCCAGCAGGATGGGAGTACAGGGCTTCTGCATTGCTATCCGGCTGAGGTCCTGGGCACAGTCTTGACTTGCACTTTGGTGCCCATGGTGTTTCTCACATCATGACATGCCTGGGTCATTTCTGGCACCATCTTGGCAAAGACGCAGCACTGCTGCCTCGGTTTGGGGACCTCGCATACTGTTCCTCCCTGACCACCAGTTGGAGGGACAGCAGCAAAAGACTGATGGAAATGCTGCAATTCAATTTGATTTCACTGGGCAATGGCCTGGACAGGCTGGGTGGCATTTTCTAAAATGTGGTAAAGAGGCAGGTCCTCATGCGGGCGTCTGTGTCTGCTTTGGAGGTGCAGGACTCTGAGTTTCTGTGGTGACCTTCTCATGAGAGCTTCCCCTCCTTTGGGCAGCTGATGGACAGGGGTGCTTGGTCAGGATGTACCCCAAGAGAAGGGATTTCCTCTGATTAATCTCCTTATCCAGGACATGATAGCTCAATAGTCTTTGACACCTTGGAGAACGTGTTTATATAGAAATCTGGGTTCACCTCCTCTAAGCTTTGATCAGGGCAGGGAAAAAGGATTCACTGGGAATGTGAGCAGAGGCTGTAACCACTGTATGGCCAGAAGGGTTTTTTCTGGTTCCTGAAATGCACCATCCCAGTAGGAGATGAGGAACAGTGTGGCAAGATTGGTGGTCCCAGAGCTGCAACCTCAACCCGCAGCTGTTACACAGGGCTCAGCCATCAGCTGAGGGACAGGTCTCGGGGCACTTGGTGTAGAGGAACCCTTAAGGACAGGAAACATTTCAAAAGAAAATCAAGAGAAGAACAAATAGGGCTCATTGCTTTAAAAACTCTTATTTGATTCCCCAGAGACCTGTCATGGCCTCATTGTCTGGCCAGGGTCAGTGCTCAGCCAGATTTGCAGTGGCTGTTTGTAGAGCTGTGCTTTTTCTGGATAGGTGTGAGCTGGGGAACAGTCCCTGGGAGGCAAGTAACACAGACGGCGACAGCCAGGAGATCTGTGGAGTCCCACAGCTACCAGGGCTTTATTCCGTTTCCAAAATGCTGCAGGAAAAAAAGGATAGGGCATTCCCTGGGATTCTACCAGAAGACAAGCAGTTGCTTTTTTGGCTGGCAGTCATTTTGACTGGATGCTTAAAGGGGCAGAGCAACTTCTTCCTTGCTTTGTGTAAAGGGGAAAAGACAGACCAGGTTACTAATGTGGGAACTGGGGGGTGGCAAGGGGGCTGAATCAAATAGTTCTGGTCTTGCATGCAAGTGCAAGCAAAAATTGTAAAAAAAACCCAAAGACTTGTAAAAAAAATATACTGGAAGATAGATAATAAGCCAGAGCTCTGGCTAGTAAAGCGTATACTGACTTCTGAAAGGGGCAATATTCAAAACAGTGGTCGGGAGATACGATGGCAGATGCTCAGATGTTTGGAACAAGTTATCTGTGTGCCCCGTTCAGTGCTCCCTTTCACCCCCTGCGAGAAGGATTGGGTGCACTGCATCTGCAGTAGGGCTGCACAGCAGCTTCTTCAGTGGGGTCATGAAGCAGGGTCTTCTCCAAAATGCAACCAAGAACTCACCAGCTAGTGCTGTGTGAATTATATCCCCCAGTGATGGGAGGCAGTAACATCATATAGGGGTTGTCCAACTGATCAAACTTGGCCAAGCATACAGTGCTGGCAGATCAGGTTTCAGTTCATCTGCGCCAATATTGATAAACAGCTGTCTTAGCAGTGACTACATTTGCCTGTCAGTGGACCAAGAGCGTCATGCTTAGTATTTGGGTAGAGTTGTTGTCAGTTACCTATTGCCCTTCTTCTTTGGCATCCTTCACCTTACCAGTAGCACCTCTCACAAAAATGACTTGTCACATACTGGAGAGAAAACTTGGTTGCTGATCTTAGAAGAGGAAATACGGTCATCTTTGAAACTACCTAGGCATCGCACTGAAGAATTTTTCTGCTGCTGGTTAAGCACCAACACTGAGCAGCCAACTGTTTCTTGGCTGTGGGGGCTTTACAGGGTCAAGGAAATGCCACTTCTGTTTGGCTTTTTTCCAAGTGCCCTGAACTACATACTGCACAACCACACTGGGAAAATTCTTACCAGCTGTGGAGTTAGTCTCTCAACCTTTTTTCTTCTCTTCCAATTTTATCTGCAAACATCTTAACCTCATATCCTGCCCTTTCCCCCTCTAGTTTTTTTTTCTGCTTCTCTTCTGTCTTCCTCTTCTCTCCTCCAGTCTCTACTCTGGAGGCCATAACACTGTACTCACTCTCTTTGCTGGAGTATGTCCAGCATGAAATTATCTAGAACATGGTAGTGGATCCGGGCTAGAACGTACTTAGTAGTTGCATGGCTCTTGTTCAATAATCTGGGTGGACTCTGGGCACAGTCAAGCTTCTAAAAATTTGTACTCCATCCTGATGGTGAAGAAATCCATCCTTCTGCTTAAAGTAAACAACTTTAAAAAAAGGCATGTGCATATTTTCAGTCTAGAAAATTGTGGCAAATGTTTGGAAGAAAGATTGTGTCACTGAGTTTTGGCTTTCTGATTAATGTGATCGTTGTCTGACACGGAGGCCCCAATTCATCAAGCTCATATTCTAGCTGTCTGCTGTCTTGCTGGTACCAAACTTATCTAATTACATGATCATCACATGGCAAATTAAGTGTAGTCTCATTTGTTGCTAACTATGGGGTCTTATTATTTGCCTGCTGCATTATGTGAGAGGTTTGTTTCCTGATTGCTCAATGTGACATGGCAGCGTGTTCCCCTTCATCACTGTTTGCGTTTGCTCTAATGAGAATATACATTATTTTATCCTAACTGGAAAGAACTCGTCTGAAAGGCTGTCATGAGCAGTAACACCTGTGGGACCCTGTTCTTGAGAATATGGATGGGGGTTTGGAAAACTCAAGTAATAAAAGACACGTGCCAAGATGGGGGCCTGAAATATTTGCTGCTTTTCTGCTCACTTTTGTCAGTCTTTATGTCTCAGTGATTTCCTTGTTGAACAATATGACAAATAATTTTCAGGACTTCTTCCAAATTACTGAACATTTGTTATGTACATCCAGAAGGAGATTGTGTTGGTATATCATTGAAATATACTTCTAGAGGTCTTTTTCAGGGTTTTTCAGTGTTTCTCCAGTCATTAGGAAAACTCATTTTTCTGTACAACCTCTGCTGTCTTTACTTATTTTGTGATATATTTTTTGACATCTTTAATTTCTGGAAATCTTTTTTTTTTTGGCATTGAGAGCAGTTTAGCAGAATCATGGTGCTAGCTTGGCTTGCCTAGAAAAATGAAGTATCTCATTCAGATGATCCTTGAGGTCTCTGCAGTGCAAACCAAAAGGAATATTGTGGATTCAAGGCATTATCCTGGATTTTGATGCTTGTGAGCTTGTGGTCATAAGGAGGATGGGGGAGAAAGCAGGATTAGGGCCCAGTGGACACTGTGGAGGGATGTAATGCAGACCGGAGTAAAAGTGAATATGGGATGAAATCTATTCCAGGAGTGTAGAATTAGAGCATAATGAATAAATGAAATTGTAATGGTACATATAAATTTTATGAGGCACCACTTCCACAAAGCAGCATTCGGTTAATATGAAGGTTGCAAAGTGCATCACTCAAATGCTAAGACATAACAGAAAAAATGAATTTGGATATTCTGGCTCATTTTATACACCACTGCGGTAATGCCTTAAATTACAGAGCCACATACTGGTTTTCCCTAGGATCCTTGTCTCTTCCAGAGAACAGCATGGCCCAGGCTCTGTGGAAGAGCAGTGATGGGTTTTATATGTGGTTTCTACATGCAGCTATTCTTGATTTGTTTTGGAATTTCACTCTATACCATTGGTTGTAGGCAGAAACATAGATCAGTGTTACAGGAGTGAAAGTCATCAGCCAGGGTGTTTCAGCAGGTTCAAAGCTGAATCAAACACATACACTTCATAAGTTAGAACAGGTCCTTTTCTAACAAAGGGGATTTTTTGTATTTTAGCAAGCTTCTGCACAAAAGCATACTCTAGTGGGGCCTGGTCTCTGCAATAACTCCATCTGCCTTAAACCAAGGGGATTCAACATCAGCTTTGCAAGATCAAGACCTTGACTACAGAGGAAAGCTGCTGGCAGATACAGCAGGTGATTACTTATAGCTGCCTTCCACTCCCTGCTTCTAGGTGTGCTTAGCTACTCTCAACTTTTTTTTTTAAAGCACAACAAAAATAACTAAAAACTCCTTAGCTCAGCTTAAAAGTCCCTGCCAATGCAAGAGCCTTCAGGGCTAACTCTTGTAAACAGCATGCCTAGGCTTGACTCAGCAAGAAGCTTTTTAACAGTAGCTCCTAAACTGTGGTTAAACCCCATCAGGCATTATGCAGTGTAACAAACAAAAGCAGCCTTGTTTTTCTACTGACATCCTGGTGGTGTTTCAGGATGCAATTCTGACACTGTTTATTAACAAAATATTGTTGTTGTTCTTCTGTCTACACATATATATACTAAAAAAAACCCAAAAAAACAAAACAACCAACTGAGCTGACAGCCACAAATTCCATGGTTTTTATGAGGACTGAATTGTCCCAAAGACCTAAACACAGAGAAGACTCCATCTCCATGATAGCATGGAGTTGCCCTTAATTTCCCTCTGGTAGGGATTTTATCTGGTTTAATCATGGATCTTCCTCCATTTCCCTAAGATCTTAATATATTACAGATTTTCCCTGATATTCAGCCTACGCTTTTTTCCTTATCTGATCCTATTACCCCTCCTTCTTGAAGTTTTCTTTTTACTATGTTAAAAAACACAGAATACCTTTTCAGGACCAGTTCCAATGTTTCCAAGCTGTTAAGGCAGGGTAATTCATAGGTGGGCAAGGTGACTGTTAAACTTTTCATCATAAAAGGACTGTGTCTCAGGTGTTTACAAATTTGCCAAATTTAATGTCATACACAAGATTTTCTGTGTTGCATATCTGTTTCAGACTGGTTTTCTCTTTCCTTTGTTGTTTTTGTGAGATATTCAGCCAAGGGAGGCCAAGTGGGGTTAAGGGAAAATATGTTGTTTAGCCATACAAAAAATAATCATCATATAACTGTGCTTTGAGAAACAGCAGTGTCTCTTGCTTTAGAGTTAGAGTTTGCTATCGTCACTGATGTGCCTTTTGCTGTTCCTATTTTAAAGAAACACACACAAAGAACTCCACAATTTTGCCAGATAGATATCCTTTGAAAAATCTCACTGCCAGCACAGTGAGTGAAGGGGTGTCAGTTTTGCAGCAAAATTTTCCAAGTACCTCTATGACCCTGCCCATGCTCCAGCTGAGCCCAGCTGGGGCTTCCCTGCCAGTGCTCCCCATTTTCTGCTGAGGCCTCTTGGACATCCCGTCCACCCAAGGGGATTCATGGCCGCAGCCGATAGCAGAGGGGAGCCAGTTGTGTCACGCTCTGGGAGAGCTGAATTTGTGCATTACCATGTGTGTGTAAAGTGCCTTTGGGCAGCCTCTGCAGGACACAGCTCGTAGGAGGCTGCAGCTTTGATCCCATCAGGCAGTTTAGGATGGGACCCCAGGTAATGGTTGTTCCTGCATCAAGGACACGACTTGGTTGAGCCACAAAACGTATGTGCCAATAAAACCTGTGTGTTTTCATACTTACTTTGCTACCAGAGTAGAAAATCTGTGGCAGGTTGTGATTGATGGTACTGTGCTGCTTTGGAGATAGAGCGAGCTCCCTCCGGAGTCAAAGCAAACAGCTGCTCAGAGAGGCCTTCTTATGTGCTTTGCAAAGTTTTATGACTTTCACCAAATAGATATATTGCTCGTTTGGGAAACAGGTTTGGGGGCTCCCACATCCAATTTATTCTGTCCCCTTCTTTCCCACATGCCTCTTTTATTTATTTAAGAAAATAAGAATGTGTTAGTATGAACTGGTTTGCAGAGGCTGGTTCCCTCCAGAAGGCTGGTTCAAACCTCTCCCTAGTCTGTAATTAGGAGGAGTGTGCTGCTTTTAGGTGGCTCTTTGGTAACCTACAGGAGGTGATTTGGAGGACTGTCAATACCAATCTCACTTTAAAACTACCAGGATTAATACTTGATGGTCACTTGATCCATCTTCAGGAGACCACAGACTAAATACTGGGCTGCTGCTGTCTTGTTTTGGGAGCTCCAAAAATGACTAATTCCATCTGTGCTTTAGTTTTCACATCTTTAAAATGCCATTACAGTAGTACTCGCCCTCCTTATGTTTTGAGAACTAAGAAAAGTCAGGAGGTCTGTGACTTGTTCAGCTGCCCAGAAGGGGTTCATGACATATTTTCAGGCACCAATAAAGAAGTACATAGAGCTAGCTACCTGTGCAGAAGCTGAGAAGGTACATGCTTAACATCTTCTCACCTCAGTGGGAGGACAGGCTGATCAGGTCTTCTGAAAATGGGGCAGACATAATCGAAAACACTCATCAGGGCTAGAACGTTTCTGTAGTTTTTTCCAATCTGATAAAATCTTCTAAGGAAAAAGACCCAACCAAACAAACACAAAACCCCACAGCTTTCTCTTTAAAATCTTGTTAACAATTTTCAAGCATTTTCCAATATGAGAGATGTACATATCTATGCTCTTGCTTAAATTGAGCATAGTTGCATCATGTGTGCATAGTTAAATAGCCTTCAGAATACTCTGAAAAACTCGAAGTCCAGAGGGACCTGAAAGTACATGGTCTCAGAGATAGTAAACTATGAAGTAAGACACAGATTGGATTTAGAAACATTTGGGTTGGATCTTGAGTTGCTGAATGCTGACGGCATCACACTTGAGTGAGGGGCCTTGGTGAGCTCAGACAAAGTAGTACCCATTAACTCTTAGTGAAGATGTGGGCCACCAAGTTGCTGGTGTTGTGACACCATGACTTACTGGATGAAAAACTACAGCTCTGATTTAGCCTAATCACTGCCAGAAGTGTAAAACCATCTAGGAGGTTTTAGTATTGAGAACAAGAGCCTGAATTCTGAGGTCTTTTCTGTAAACCTCTGGCATGTGTTCATTTAATATGATGTCACTCTGTAATCCACCATTGCTTTTAAATGTCATTCTCAGAGCTTCATGTCAGCAAGTCTTAAGTGATAATCCCTCTGCTTACCTCACTTTATAGTAGATTAAAAGTGACTTCATGCTTCCATTTTATCCACTGTTAAGCTTGTGCTTTAGGAAAAAATTATTTGAACTCTGTTCTCCCGCTGCTTTCTGAAGAGTTTCTAAACAGAGGGTGAAGATCTTTCAGAAGCTATCTCAATGGTATTGGCCATTCTCCACTGCTTTCAGCATCCTGTGAAAATGGATAAATGTTCAGTGTCTATCTCCTGCCCATTTAAACTCAAGTATTATGAATTTGTTTCTAAAGTTCTGTCTCAGCTAAGTGTGGAGCACTGCCTTTCCTGGCCTCTCCTTTTTCTTAATCCTAAATAAATCCCCTCTCTAGATGGTGTTTCACCTCTCACCAGCTTCTTACAGTCATGAGGACAAGAGAAAATGAGACCTGTTGCAGTGTTTTGCTCCTGTGTAGCACTTTCTTCGGTACAGCACAGGGGTGTGGGGGTTTACCTTTTCTGGTCCTGTATCTCCTGATTGAACTTTTACTCTATCCTGTGGCAAGTCCTTTCTAAGTATAAAAAGCTCTCCATGCAGTTTGCCTTCATAGTCCACCCTCCTTTTTTTTTGATTCCCTGAATTTCAGGCTTCTACTCCTAGCACACCTCCTTGTGTAACACGCCCCTCCAGATACTTGCTACATGTTGTCATATCCTTCCTCCCTGCACTAATGAACTGGCCAGGCTGCAGACTGTAACATACACTCAAACATCAATCTACTCAGCCTCCTCATTTTCAATGTGTTTCTCTGAAATCCTTCCAGTGTGTGTGGGGATAAATGGACAAAACCCATCCATCCCATTGGCTTGTGAAATGAAGCTTGTGGCACATTCCTTTTCAGGTGCTGGTTAATCTGGGTTCCCACTACCAGTGGCCATTGGAAGCAAATAACACCAGGTGCTGAGAGATAAAAACTAATGGCAGGAATGCTAGCTTGTGATACTGGAAGAAAAATGTAGGATTTTTATTGTCCGTACAGAGTGGAAATTTAAAAATCTTATCCAAAAGTTCCCCCCACGCAACAAAGAGCAGAGAAGTCAATTTACCCTGGAAGGATGAAGGACTGAGTCAACTCTTCTGGGATTAGAACATGTGGTTCGAGGGATCCTAGGTATTTCGAGTCTGAATTTTGGACCACCCAGATGGCTGGGGGAAAAGAAAAATAAAAAGAAAACATAATAAAAAAAAAGGACCCTATTTGGCAAAACTGTGGATCTGGATACCCTGCCTGCAGCTAACGCTGTGCACACACATCAGCACAAACCAAAGGGCAGACCTGGGTGCTGTTACTCTGGCAAATCTCAGATCTATAGAGCGCTCCTCTGGGAATGCGTGCATTTGAGTAGGCTTTCTAGATCCTCAGCTTTGACACTAAACCACATACGTATGTTTTTCTTCTGTGTGCCAGACCATTTTGAGAATTTGTGATTTTATGCAATTTTCTACCTTGGAGGCTTTTCATGCTTGTTCTTTTATGTTTCACCAGTGATATTAAATAGACAACTAACAGAGATGAAATTTAGAGTATTACTCAAGGGTCAAATCTTTAAAAGTGCGTGTATGATTTCAGACTGTAAACCCCACTGTTATTGGGTCTGGCTAACATTATTTTGAAAGCGGGTATTGTGGGTTTCAAAATCATGTTGAGCTTTAGGGCTAGCCTGTCAAGTGCTGGTAATGCAAAGACACAGGGGGTGGTTCAAACATGCCAGTTAATGTCAAACTCTCCCAACTTCACTGAAACTCAGGACCCCAAAGCCAGCCCTAATAAAGGAGATAAGTACCTAAAATTAAGTAATTTAGAAATATATGGCTGGAATGGAATCAAGAAACACAAACATGTTAATGAAGTGGGTTGTGCATGTTTGGAGTCCAGCATACACGTCCAGGTTATATAGCTCCTGTAGGACTGACGAGGATGTTTTCTGACTGGTCTTCTCTCTGTTATAGGAGCATGCACATAGCAAATCTCATGGGAGGATGTGCTACGGAAGAAAAACATAGTCAAAATTTAGTTGATATCAGTTGGACAGATTCCACTTCAAGAGCAAGTTTACCCTGTGCTTATTTTATTGGCATGCATGGGGTTGGGTTTTGGTATACTAGATCATTGTAGCTGATAGAGAAAAACCAGGGGATTGTGAGCCTTGTGATGATTTTTATAAGCTGATACTTGGGTGAGGGGGACACTTTACAGCATGGCAGGAGCCTAGGAGGTAGGAGCTATCCTTTCCTGTCCCCTGGGCAGCAGAAGGACCTGTATCACGACTTCCCCACTGCTGAGAACCTGCTGTTATATTAGTTGTGAGAGTTAGGCTCCACCACCATCTCCTGCCCTTTCTATGAGTGCAGTGGTGCATCAGTGTTTCTTCCAGACAGGTGGAGCCTCTTCACAGTAGAAGTATTTATTCCTGCCACAACTCATTTTATCTCTCTCTTACACTTCTCGCTAACCCATGCACATGTATCCATGTCACTTATAACAGCACCTGGGTGCAGTCAGGCATGCCTGAAAAGGTATGTAAGGGCTGTATGAAATGCAGTCATATTGAGCTTTTTGAATTGAAATCTCTCTGAGGAATAAATGTGTGTTCCTAAATCCTTTAAGGGCCTTTGAAATGTTTGCCTTTTGATCCTTTAAAAGTATCCTGCAGAAGAATTTGTCTTATTCCTCCTCTTGCCCCTTCATGAGAGGCTTTCTTAGCTTGGTTCTGGAGCTAGCTACGTGGCTTTGGGTTTGCAAACCAGCTGCTGGACACAGTACCTGATGGCTGAATGCTTCATCTGAAAGATTCTTAGGATCCCACAGAGTTACCAGACATCCCGAATTACCACTGGTAGAGGAAAGACTATCAGACTGTGGTTAATATATTTAAAAAAAAAAATTTTCAAGCTTACAGCTGCATTAGGGTGATGTTCTTACATGCATATTCTTGTTTGAGACTATTTGTCTTCACTGTGAGATAAAACACTTGATTTCATATGCCGTCTTATCCCAACTCAAGCACAGTATGATATTTTACAAGAGAAAACTGCATGGTAGATGACAAAAAGCAGGGTTTAGAAAGATAGGGTGGTGTAGGAATTAACACAGTCATCAAATCAGAAAATGAAATAAAGATAAATCTAATGGAGATTAACAAAGAAGGAGAAGATATATTTGTAGAAAATATTTGAAAAGAAATGATGAGCTGATGAGGCAGAGGGACATACAGAAAATGATCTAGGTTACAACAGTGTTTTTTTAAGTCTCTCCCTATTTAGAAAAACACCTAAGCATATGCTTAATTAGAAATACCTCCTTAGGTCCATTGACTTCAGAGGAACTTAAATGCATGTTTACATACTGTCCTGGAGAGAGGTGTTCTGAAGATGCCATAAAATAGAAATGTTTACTAAATCCCACTTGTGTATTCCTGCTGTAAAAATAGTTTGTATTAGAGATTTTTCTTGTGCCAATATGGACTTGGCAGTTGTCTTCAGACCTGTTACAGTCATGGATTATTAGCTGGTATTCTCATTAAGGGCTTCAGTTATGTTTCTTTAGACAATTTGGCCAAGTACAAGTCAAGCTTTGTGGTTACTTCCACACAATATTGCTGTGAGTCCAGCATCATCACAGAGATTCTAGAACTGGTCTCAAACAGGCCAACTTGGAGGAGCCTGGCCACAGTGGTACCATGTGGACAAAATATCCCGGTGTTTACTTCCTGGGAAGAGCAAATATTCAAGGAATTAGGAGTGTTTGAGTTGCTGCTTTGAGTAACAAATCACCACTCATGTTAGACAGTGTGGTGGTCTTGGTTGAAGAGACCCTCAAGAAAGCAATGATATTTTCAGTTCATTGGAAGGAACCAAGCCCTGATCATGAGGTACCCATTTTATGATGACATCTTGTAGAGGTCAGGGTACAGCATGAGAGTTAGTATATGGCAGAGACAAGGTCAGGGTGAATAACTCTGTTATCTGTAGACCAGTGGGAAGGATTTTGCAGTCAGTTCCCCGGGGAGAAATCATATAAAAGTTATTTCTGTTGGGTTTTTTTGGGTTTTTTTTTTTTCCTTCCTAGTCCTCCAGCCCAACTCTTTCTCTGTACGATGTAATGCCAGAAACTGATGAAAAGTGAGGTATCTGCAAAGTTTTATCCAGTACATTTGAATGCTTAAATAGTTATTACCTGTTTGTATATTATTTCTAGTAAAAGTCTATAAACAGAAAAATGATCATAGTGCAATCAATGTCAGCAGACCCCCAAAACACTTTATTCACTTGAAAAAATAGAAGACTTCCAAACTCCAAACACATTTCTAAACATCTTTGGAAAAGAAATTGTACACACACACATAACCAAAACAATTTTCAGGTTAGGTCAGGAAAGTTCAATCCCTCCCTCAAGGCAGAAAGCAATGAGTTGACCAGAATGTAAGAGACTAAAATGGAACTGAGCCAGGTTAGATATTTTACATCCTTTAAGAGTCCCACGGAACCCTTAAAGAGGACAAATGAATTGGACTTTGTGGCTTTAGTGGGTAGGAACGACGTCCACTCCATATGCCTCACTAGAGCATCGTGATGTGGGATTCTAATGAGTCAGAGGGAAAGGCATTCTCCCACCAACACAACTTCCTGGGATTTTCTTTGCCAGTCATCTATTCAAGGCTTGGCTAGATCTTGACCTCTTTTAGCATGTAAGACCTAAAGCTGGTATGACTCCAGACTTCTCTCGACTGTGTCTAGTTTGAATCCTGTCAGTGCCGAGGAGAGTGTTACTGCAAGAATAAAAAACTCTCCAAAGAATTGTTTGGTTTTTTAAGAATCCACTTCTGCCAAATATAAAGAAGGTAAGAGTGCTGTGAGCCTCTTTCTCTTCAGGTCCTGATGTGCTGATGGACCTCAAGATCCTGTCAGCCTGGTTTCTCCACGTTTGATCTTGCAGGGCAGGATTTGCATTTCTAGTGAATTATGTGACAGTTTCTCATAAGGATGAATGGTGAGCAGAGACTTGGGTTTGGTTTGTGTGTGGGTGTCACATTGCTTCAGGTATGTCATGCTGGTGCAGCATATTGGGTGAGTGAACTTTCCCAGGGTGACTCAGTCAGTAAATGGCACCAGTGGAGGGACAGGAAATCTGTCGACATGCCTTGTGCTGAAGAGCAGACTGTGCTTCCTCCCAGAATCTTGCACTAGATGCATTGGTTTCCTGTCTTTTTTTTTTTTTGACTATATTGCCAAACTGGCCTTTATCCAGACTCTGGTTACTGCAGTTCATTGCTTTGCCTTCCATGAGTCCAACCCCAACCCTACCAGCTCTGTGTTCATTGATGACTTTTCTCCCAGGCAGGGCAAATTTGTGGTTCACACATTCACCAGCAGAATTGCTGTGAATTATGAACTTCAAGTGCAAGATTTGTGTGTACATGTGTTTCTGTGTGTGTAGTCTTCCTTACTTACCAGTGCAAAGTCTCTATCTAATCTCCTCCTCCAGTTATCATCCTCAGTGGGTGAAAGCCAGGCTGAAAGATAATCTCCTTGCCTACAGTGCACTGTGGTCAGCACTCCCCCTGGTTGCATTTGAGTTTCAAATGAAAGAGCCTCTGGAGTCCAGGAGCAAATCTTCAATTAAAATGGAACTGGAGACTTTTAGAAGCTGTTCTTGAAGGCTGAAGGTATAGACAGAGATAGTGCAGCCAGGAAATCTGACATCATTGGGCTGTCACAAGAGCTTGAGAAATATGCCAGTAAAAATCCATGGGTACAATAGCATGACCTGCATTTGTTGTTCTTTTTTGGCTCATCAAACTTTCATCTTGCTTTGTTGAAAAGCAGAATGAGAGCTTTCAAGTGTGGCTTGCATAATTAGAAGTTTATCTCCTACCCATAGGTCCTTACAACTCTTCTTGCACTGTTCTGTCCCTCAGATACTGTGTGACTGAACTTAGAAAATGGCATGTTCATTCTTGTACCTTTATTGGCTAGAAGCTGTTTTATAGCAGGCATGAATGGTTGTATTAATGATTACAGCATTCATTAGTACCAAATGTGTACTGCAGTGCTGGGTAAGAGTAATTATTTTGCCATTACTTTGTGAACATCTTTAAAACTTGCATTGTAATGTGACACACATAAAGGGAATTGTTACTATTAGAAGTTCAGTTCTGGATAGTTGAATTTCCTTGGTGATTAATAACACTATAGCTTATTTAGACCATATTTTTTTTTAAAATCTACTTTGTTTTCACCTGTTATGGCTGGCCTTGGATTATTTTAACAAATCAAGTGCAGATACAATTTAAAAAATAACAAAACAAAACAAAATAAACCCACAAAAACAAACAAACAAACAAAACCCATGCAAATTGCAGGACCTTAAGTCCTATTTTCAAAGTATATTCCAAGCCAGAAGTATTTAGACATGAAAATCCCATCAGCAGCTTGCTCCCACAATGAATGAATGTAGGAGCTTACACCCCTCTGAAATCAGCTTGGACTGTAAGAGATACTTGAAGGTGCAAAAAGATGCCTGATGCAACCTTCAAAACCTACTACCACTTGGAAAAACTCCCTGCTGAGATTTCAGCATAGCTTTGGTTTCCAAGGTTGGTTTGTTCATCACTGTGTTGTCTAAACAGGTAAAATAATCCACCACACCTGAGCAGTTCTGCTTTCTCATCCACCAACCACAGTACAGTGGCCTTCTGTGTGCTTTTTCTAAAATAGAGAGAAATATTTAAATAAAACTTTGTGCTGAATTATTAAAGCCACTGCAAATGTTTTCATTAAAATTTGAGTATGTTTAATATCCCTGCCCTTGAATTTTAAATATAACCAATACTTGTTGGCTTAATTACCCAGCAATATCTCCTTTTTAGATTTTTACCTTCTATTACTAAAATCAGTGTATTTACATAGTTCCAACCTAAGCACATCTCCTTTTACTAAGTGCATCATTTAAAGGGCACACAATGTTAACACCTTTTGGCTCACCTGAGATTTTACATCATGATAGACACTGAATCCCATAGTAAACTTTATCCTATGCAAAACTAAACCAATTTCTCAGTTCTTCCTGGTAAGATATTTTTTTAAAAACCCCACGACTCTCTGGTTACTTTACACTGTCTCCAAAATATATCTGCTGTCATCAAGGTTATATTCAGACTACCTAGAATATCAACTCAGACAGACTTTGCCTGCTGATGTGGAAAGCCATGGCTATAATGTGCGAGTTGAGCACCTGCAATTGGCAGTGCAAAGACAGCAGCTACCTTGTCCGTGGCTCTGCATAGTTTGAGGGCTTGGCAGGTTGCGTAGAGATAGTGATGGAGCTTTTAGCTTAGCTCCCATAACAGGAATATAAGCTGATGTTTGGTGAGATGAAAGAAGGATTTTTTTGAGGTTTGTGGAATGGCGAGGAACCTCCTGCTTCTGCTGCCAGTCCAGCAGTATGGACCTTCACCAGAGCTTTTAGTGTGAGGAGGATGTTTGGGGGCCTTTGCCGGCACTGACGCTGTAAAAAACCCCATGGTTTTCAGACAGCACCCCAAGCCCAGCTGCGATTCCCTGGAAAGGGGAGGTTAAAGAGTGCCTCTGCTGTCACTGAGTTTAGGAGAGAAAAAAGCTTCAGCAACTTGGCGTCAACCTGACACTTTTGGGAATTAGATGTGACATCTAAGGTTGTGTTGGGGTCATTGAAAGCTCATCTGAGGAATAGAGATACTGAATTTCCTACCTTTACTCAGCTGATCTTAGTGCACAGTTTTTACCCAATCTGAAGGAAGGTTTGGGGTATCTAAAGTTGGTGTGGGCCACCATGCAGGAGAAAGGCAAGTGAGAGCAGTGGCCAGGGGAAGAGAGGCCATGACACAGACCATCAGGCCACAAGGACAGAGGTCACTGTAGGGTGATGGCATGGTGATGAGCTGTGCTGTGCTCAGACCTCCTCTCCTGACAGATGGGTGAACACCAGACCCATTGGACTCCAGCACAACCATGGCGGATGTACAAGGGCAGGCTTTTTGGCCTTGAAAGGCCATGTGTTTGTATGCATCACTCTCCAGCTAAGATGACAACAACTCTTTGAAATGTTTTTCTGCATTTGCATTTACAAAAGTTGGATAAGCCTTTTTCAAAAAAAATCTGATAAGTAGCAGGCAATTGAATTAACCACTGTTGACTGTATTGCTGTCTCTTAACAAACTCCATCTGTATGGTCTCCCTTTGTAGACACAATTTTATAACTTAATTTCCCTACCAAAACATCAGTGTTTACTTAGTAAGAAATCTGTTCTTTGTCAGCTTAAAACAGTGATTTCTTTATTACCACTCTGCGCAAGGAATGACAGCACAGAGTTGGCACTGGAGCAAGTCTGGTTGAGTCTACAGCGTTGTAATGGAAACGGGGTGAATCAAGGGTCAAGTATAATGGGATTTGTATACAGAAATGTGTCTGCATAAGGAATAGCTGCATGAGATAAGAGAATGAAAGATGAGGCCTGCAGGTCTCCCTTTGCATGGTGGTGGGAGGGAGGTGTCACCATAGGTATACTGACATGGGAGACGAGGTTACCTCTGTGCCAGTGTAGCAAAGATGCCTAAATCATGTGCGTGTGCTCCAGCACTAGCTGACATCAGTGGGTGTTGGATGGATTGGGGCGGTGGTCAGTGATTACCCTGAGAATGTCTTGTATGTAATTTGTATTGATCTCAGGAAGCATAAGGTCAATGAGGGGTTTTCAAGCTATTACAATCTGTGGCCTCCCTAAAAATTTTCCAGCAGAGTAAACATGGTATAGTGAATCTGGCCCAAACCCAAGGGTTTTTTTTTTTGCTCTTTCACAGCACCTGAAGGAGTTTTTTTGTGCTCCCAAGGGTTTTGCAAACCACAGATTGAAAATCGCTAGTTTAAATTTTCGGCAGTAAACAGGTGGGGAATATCAGATCCCTATTCCTTCCTTGTTAAATATGTTACATTTTCTCATGTCATTGCAAAACAGGAAGACTAGGAGAGCAGCAGTAAAGAATGGCACCAATGGATCTCAGTTTTGGAAGGAAGGTTTTTCGGGTGGTACGTGAACCATGAGATATAAAACACATCGCCCTTTCTTATTATGAGCTGATGGTTTGGAGGGGTGGAGGTGACTCCTTTGAAGTCTGTTAGAGTGTACAGTATGGCAAGCAGTGCTGGGGTTTTACCATAGGACTGGACTTCTGGTTATTGCATTTACTTTCTCCTATATAGAGCTTTTCTCAGTCTTACGCTGCAGGCTAAAGCTGGAAGAGAAATGCCAATTGTTTATTTTGGTCGTGGGGAGACATTCTGCTTTCTCTGAATTATTTGTGTTCATGTTTTACCTACAGAAAATTAACTCTCAGCTGAACATTGTCCAGGTTTTAAAAACATCCATGTTTCATTCTGGTTCACTTTGTAATGATTTAAAAACAAACAAACAAACAAACAACAACAACAAAAAAAAAAGTTAAAAAGAAGAAATTAAAATTGAAGTGCTAACTTTCTGTTAATTTCCTTATTTTCTACAGAAGACTCCAGACACTTCCAAGAGAAAAGCTTGTTTGGAACAAAAAGGTTTTTTCTCTTCAGTCATATCAGTGAAAAACTTTTACCTAGTTCTGCTCTTCACCATATAATTGCTTGCCTTTCAGCATACTCATAGCAAAGGAAAGGACAGATAGATCAGCCAGCCTGTTGGATCAGATCTTACTTTTACATCTTGAGCTCTCTGAGTGCCATTAGCATTTCCCTTTAGAAGTGAAGAAATATTGACAGTTTGGTAGGTTATCTTGCATTTTACTGCACGTTAGGGCACATCAAAGTCTTTATGTAGTGATGGGAACTGTCATGAAGTAGATGTGAAAAGGGCCTTTGGTCCAACTAAACCTGTCAGCAAGAAGATTTAGGGCAGATGGTTATTATTAGAAATCAATGTATTTATTATATATTGTTCAGGAGTATTTCCCTTTGGAGGTTACTGTTAGTGCTGTTGCTGTTTAAAATGTGTCAAATGTCAGTAAAATTAATTCCTACAGAAAACCCAGGGAGCCCCAACCAAAAGCTTTGCTATTACAGGAATGCATGTCTTTTGCTGCTTTGTGCTGTGATGCACCAGAGGCAGGGACACACACAGCATGCCAGCAGCATACCTGGCGTGTGTGGACATGTGTATGCAAGATGTGTTTCTGCGTAGCTATCACAATCACCTCTACATACAGAGTTCCTATGACAGCTGTGTCTAGAAAGACTTTGTAGAAATCTGTTTTGTACCTGTTTCCATTTAATTTTATTCCCCTTTGGAAACCATGGTTTTCTGGTTACTGCCAGTTTGTTACAACAGCTTACTGCTGCTTAGAGCAAGCACAACATCTTTCTGAAGCCTGAACACCAATGAGTTTCCCTGTACTTCAGAAAAGAGAAGTAGGACATTTCAGGCTTTTTATGATTAGTTGGGTGTAGGTTTCCTTTTCTTGGTGTCTTGTCTAGTTACAGTATTTAAGGTAAAGGACCTTGGATTATGGGAAGAGGACATTCCCAATAGAAAAGGAGCATATTAGCAGCAACATTAATGCTTGAAATCGCTGTCCTGGAACAAAGATTCATTTTCCATTCACCCCGTGATTTACAGCACATTCCAACCAAGTGATTTGGCTATGGTCTTCTGGCATAACATTGTTTGCCCTTTCCCTGACATTTTGCATATAAAGAAAAGTTATGAGCTTCTTGGGTATTCAAGGTACCAGGAAATGCAGGAGTCTACCTAATTTGTTAACATGAAATTATAGATGTCAGACATAGACTCTGTTAGTTAACATTGGTTGGAGTAATGCTGCAGCCAGTTGATTGTATTACAGTCATGATGAAGAGGAATGGTCCTTTTTTGCTTTTCTGGGATATGACGGGTATAGAGCCAAGGCAGATTTAAAGTGTAATGAATGAATAACCATTTTCTATGGTTTGCTTGACTCTTCCATGAGTTCCACTGCTGTGGTGCTGCTGCCACTGACTTGCCCTCTTCACAACAGGTTAGTACTGGCATAACATGGAAAGGGACTTTTCAGAAGTGCTACAGGAATAGTCTTTTAAATGTTAAACCCTTCTGTAGCACTTGAATGCTATTTCCTTTTAAGGGAGAAAAGCCCCCACCCAAAAGTAACATGGCAAGAAGGCACTAGGCAGGGATCAAAAATTCAGAATTCTTCCCCACATACATAAACTTCCCATTTGTTTTCCCAAGCTCAGTGCCTTCAAAGCTACAAGAAAAGTATTCACTCAAAAGTGCTAATATCCTCAACATGTGTCCCAAGGGAAATCATTCAGATGCAGAGAAACAACAGTGTCACATCCAGCACATCTTTCCAACACCCATTTCCCACATGCTTTCACCAGCATTGAATTCTCTCAGATCTCCCTCAGTTTCCTACTCAGCTCTGCCATCAGGTTCTGGTCTGTGTCTTCACCTCTGTCTCCATTCCCCACTGCTTTTCACCTTGCTTGCTCTCCCCACATCCACCATGTTGCTGCCCAGACCCTCCCCAACCTCAGGCCACAGTGTTTTGACACCCCAACTCTTGAATTTTGTGACTACTGGAATCAAGTTCTCATGCGTGGTGGTTTCAACCTGTTCATGTCCCTCTAGCTTTGCATTGCTCCTTCAGTGTGGTGCTGGACTACTTTCATTGGCTCCTGCACTTTTATTCATGCTTTCTTTTATGCCTTTTATTTCACTCTCCTTCCATCTCTTCCCCTCAACTTCCTTCCTTGAAGTTCTCCTTCTTAAAATATGCTTCTTTCCTGAAGGCTTTCATCATTAATGTCTCAAGAAACCATCTTAGAGACTCATCTGCTGTGCTTTGATTTATTTGTTGTGGCTTTTTTTTTGGTGGGTATCTCACAAGAACTGAGCTGGTCATCCTTCTACCTCCATTGCTAAAGGAAAACTTGTGTGAGAAGGTGGGCCTTCAGAACTTAAATTAAAAGATCATGTAAGTAAGATAATTGGATGAAAAAGGATATTAGGATCTGAAACAGAATGTTTACTTGCTTTGATGTGCTTTGGGAACATATGTGTGCACAGTGGGCTGTTTGGCTGATTAAGTATAAAACAACCCAAGAAAAAATCACCACTATTAAGCTTAAATCAAAGATCTTTCCTCAAGACACTAATTTGATTTGGGTTTGAAGGTCCCATATCACCTCTAATTTCTACCTTTGATGTCTTTCTTCTTGGTGTGTTGTATAATGGAGGGCAACCTTACTTATTAAAAATTTGCATTTTTCTTCCATTTTAAAAGCAAATATTGATATTGTTGTTGTTATCGTGTTGCAGTTGTGCCTACAAGTGTCAAAAACTAGACCTGCATTGTAGTAAATGCAGCAAGAAATGATAAGTGGTTAGGTGAGTTTCTAAGCTGATGACCAATTCCTGTACTCATGCTCCCAACTTTGCTCCCTCAAAACATTACCCTCGTCCCCACTAAGGCTGTCAACAACCTGTGAGCTTAAGAATGTTGTTAACTTCTGGTAGAACTTAGATGAAAAAAAAAGTGTCAAGCTGTAAACCAAAATACTTTTGATTTCACTGATAAAAATATTATTACTTCTATATCAGATGAAATTAAATCTTTCGTTCCATTTTTGCTTCAATTTAAATATTATAAACTTAGGATTGAAGATGTTTGAAAACAGAATGATCTTTTGAAAGTAAAAATGAAAGAAGTTTACCTTTTTTTCCACTTTTGAAACAAACACAAAACCATAAGCTTTTTCTAACCTGGAACAAATACATTAAATCGATCTCATACTCTAGAAGTTGTATTAAGTCTTGAATGTGTTTTTCTAAGTGACAGAAAAAAAAATGTGCTAAGAAATTGTACCCACCTTAGTTTATCATACTGTTTCCATGGTGTAGATGGAAAACATAGGAATCAACATCTTGGAGACCTGCTGTTGTTGCTCCTGCCATCAGCAGCAGTTTCCTTTGACTTCAGCAGTGCAAGATTAGACTTTTAAGTCATGATTTTTAAAGGTATTTGGACAACTACCATTGCCGATGGATGCAGAGTGAGATTTTTCATAGTGTCTACCTAAATCCTTCTCAAAGCAGTGTACTAACCACAAGTCCACAAATAGGGGATTTTATATTCAGAGATTTGTTTTTGTTAAGACCCAAAGGAATTACTGGTTATCTAATCTGACACCTGTGACACTGACCATAGGATTCCCCCCATTTACTTTCTACAGTGGGAGAAATTACTCTTTCCTACTATTAAAACTCCAAATCTTGCAGTATACTTAGAACCCATCTTTTAGAAAAACACCTAGTTTTGATGTAAAATCTTGCAGCAGCACTAAATTTACCACTTCCCTCTATAAACCCATTTAATGGGAACTTGCTCTCACTATTAAAATATTTTTTATTTTTCATGCTTTCCATGCCTCAAAGCCATATTTGAGGAGAAAGGAGAAAACAGGAACTGCGTGAAACAAGCCTGTTAAATTTCTCCAGAGAAGCTGTACCAGTTTTTGTCCAGCTTCATGGTCTCTGTAACAAGCTTCTTGTGAGTGCATTAATTGCTGATTTAGCAAAGGTAGCTGTGATTTTCTATACATTCATCTCTCTGAGTACAAGAAAAAAAAAAAAAAAAAAAGATATTCTTAACCCCATTTTAAAACTGAGAAAATACAGGGAAAAAAAAATATTACTTGCACCGAGAATCCCAGCAGGGGAGGGCTGGGAGTTAGCAGCCATGTCTCTTGGGTCCCCATACCAATCTCTTCCTATTGGGACACATTAGTTGGCATCTTCAAGTTGATAGCCCTATATTCAGGCGTCAGTCACTTTACTGGATAATTATCAACTTGTTGCAGTGCTGGGAGAGCTGGGAAGCATGAGTGATTCCCCATCGCCTCATTACCGGGCTGCCCCACACTCCCTGGCAGTGACTGGGGGGGGAGACAGGCAGCTGCAAGTCAGATCTGTGCTGCTCCTCGCGACGCATCCTCTGCTCTCTGAGCCAAAAAAATGGGAGGGGGGTAAATCTTTGTGAATGATCAAATGCCATGTGTATTCGATAGTCGTGGCCCAGGTTTGACCTCTGAAAGGTACCTCATTTTGAGGGACCTCGCAGGGTTTGATCCTGAGGGTACCACGACCTCTCACCCTTCCTGTTGTAAGGGACTTTAAATCAGAAATAAACAGATGTGAAGTTGAGGGACTGGCGAGAGCTGTTTAGACTGAATCATTTAGCAGGAATCCTGGGGCATTTTAAGTTTCCTGCTGGATACAGCTTTGGCATCCCATATGTTTGCCACAAGCATGGTCCGTTTTTTGGTCATCCATATGGCTCTCCTCCATCTCCTGCAGACTTTGGGAGGTGTTCTGGGTACACAGAGCTTGCAAAAAACAGACCAGGAAGTTGTATTTAAAACAAAACAAAAGCAAGGATTTTTTCTGTGGAATGTAGATGGGATTGTTGGCTTTAAAAGCTCGTAGCAAAACTCTACCAGGCTATGAGCAAAACTCTACCTTCCGCACCAGCAGCTCTGTCCCTAGTTTACATCTCTGTATAGCAGCTATGTAGATTTTTTATTGTACAGCAAAACAATTGCCTGCAAGTGTCTATATTCCATTAAGCATATGGAAAAGTATTCAGCCCTTTGTTTTCTGGTGAATGAATATATTTGGCACTTAGGCATTAATTTAGACTAGTCATGGGACATTAGTGCTGGTTAATTGTCCCCATTTTTCTGGGGTTTATTTAACTGATGGAGATTATTTTAGAAATGTGCAACTTCTTTAACTGTTGCATTTGTTGCTGAGTGCCCCTTGCAGAGGCTCCAGACCTGCATACAGCACAAGGAGATGGTGCCACATCTCTCCCATGCAAGATTTTACGATTGCCGGTGCATGACCAAAAGGGGAGAGCAGGATGAGAAAAAGTTAGAGTAGCCAGCACTGGTTTTGCCTATCCCTGCAAGGTTTCCTTCTCAGGACGATGCTGTTCCGCCACCATGGTACCACAAGGATCCTTTCTCAGTGCTGCATCCAGCTGTGATGCACTGAGTGCAGCACATGCATCTGCTGTGAGCAGTGGCACCAGAGGTTAGTGCCTACTAGGCTCCAAGTACACACAGGGACACGCTGGTCTGCTTCACTGGAAATCACATGCTGAAGTTTTTTGCCTTTCTCTCCAAGGAAAAACTACCAGCTTCTTCTCCTAGAATTTGGGATGAGACTGTGGAGCTTTGGACAAGTTGGCACTCCTTTCAGCAAAACCTAGACAGCAGGAAAATTAAATAGAACTGTTTTCCCCAGTCAAGGACAGTTAAGGAGTGACCTGGAAAACCACCAAAAATCTCCTAGTGTCCCACCAGCACTGTGTGTCATGTCTCAGATGCTGGTAGCTCTCCTTGTGCTGGTCGTGCGCCTACACTACTGCATGTGCCTACTGTCCCACAGTTCTGCTCTGCAGGTGACTGGAGCCAAGCAAATAGTGCAAGGGTTTCTGCTTTCCAAGGGGAGTTCTCCACTGTACTGGTAAAGACCTGCTCTGCAAAGTCTTCAGCAGTGTGCATGCCCCTAGTATCATCCTGAGGCCCTGCAGCCCTTAGATGGGATCAGGTAATGTCTCCCCCACCTCAATGTCTCCCTCTGTTAGAGAATAGGGAAGGGAGATCCTCTCCCGGTTGGGGGAGGAAATTAATCCAGGCTCTCATGCTTTGTCAGAGATGCAAATTGCTCTACAAGGCCTGAGCATTAATTATAAAGCCTGGGCTTCTTGCCGGAGCCACAGGGAAAACAGGCCCCTGGCTCCCATTAAATTTAATGGCGTTTGGACACCCAATTCCCTTAGCCTATTTGAAAACCAGAATCCCGATTTCTTCAGCAATATATGTGGTTAGGCGAAATCCCTCATCCTGCTTCAGGCAGCAAGATTTTTACAGCATTGGCTTCAGCAAAGCTGGGAGCTCTCCCCCAAGCACTCAGGTGTTTTCCTCTTGCCATCCATGGGATCCAGGGACAGAAGAGGGAGTGATGTATGATAATGGAGGTATGGGCAGGAGCTCTGTGGACACACTGAGAAACCCAGCTCTGGCGTCGCTGCAACCACTGCATGGGCTGGTTCACTGCACCAAGCTGGAGATCGTCCTGCTGTGGGGTTTGGGGCATGGGCATGGATAGCCCCACTTGCCTGAAAGATAATCTGGGCCTGGGGACAGAGCCACCTTCCCCCAGCGCAACTTCATCTCTCATCCTTTTAAGCCACTGCCTCTAAAAGACAGCAGTTATTGTTCTCTTTTGCCAGGAGCAGACCTGTAAGGCTACAGCTGCCTCTCGCTGTGTATTTGCAGAGTGCTGATAGGATGGCACAATGTGAGACTTGGGGATTAGGTAAGAAATAATTCCAGCGATGCAACTGGACAAGGGGGAAAAAGATTTTTCAGGGACGTAGGAGCAGAAGATTCCTCTGGCCAAGTGAGCCACTCCTGGTAGTCAAGTACTGCAAGACATGTTATTTTGAGATGTGCTGAGCTACGGGATGGTGCTTTGCTGGAATTGTAGGTGTACAGTGGTGAGAACTGATCCCTGCCTGGGAGGGTCTACGGGAGTCAGATTTGGCTGAGAGTACAGCTGTCCTAGTCTGCAGATGGGAACATGGGCTAAGGGGAGGCTTTAAGCAGAGCCATAAGGAAAAGCCTGCTCTCCAACCCAGTCTTTATACACAGGGCCAGCCTCGCATTGAAACACCACCCAGGTCTCCAGCTGCATGCATTTTGGATGAATTCTTGATCTTTTCCCAGCGTTACCTTTTTGGCCTGGGTGGAGTTTTCCTGTTCTAACGGACTACAGTATTTCTGCTCAATTTAGCATGGAGAAAATGAACAGCAAACCCTTCATATTGTTATACACATTTTAGATGTTGGCCTCACAGTTTGATCAGCAGAGGCTCCAAGGGCTCATAAACCTGGTAATACATAGTTTCAAGCCTGCATCAAAGAAGTTCACAACCCTTTTGGGAGAAGCTGCGAGTACTGATGAAAGAGGGAACTTATTGTATATGTAAGAAAACTTCTTTCATGGCGTATGTATTAAGGCAGGCTCTGTGGCCCAGGGAAGATTGGGGCTGCTTTTAATTTACATCCCCCCTCACTTATATTAAGTCTTCGTCAGAAGAAAAATTAGTCAGATGTTTTCTTAATGACATCATTTTTTTAATCCTGTTTCATTTTTTCCAGATGAGACGGTGGAGATTATTAGAAATGAATTGAAACTAAATCTGGAACAGAGACTTTGATTCACTTCTCCCTCCTCCCCAGTAGAAATAAATTGGTCAGCTCCGTGCTCAGCCGCCTTTATGAGCGGCCTCGACAGAAACCAGCCCAGTGGCCTCAGCTGCAGCTTTCCTGAGCTTGCCGCCGCTGTGGCTGACATCATGGCGAGAGGCACTGGAGAGTGACTTGGAGAAGGACTTTAGTTGCCCCGTAATTTTGGTAACGAAAGGCCATGGCAACACAGGTGGGGAGGTTATGAGGTCTGAAATAGCCATGCCATCATAAGTTTGTCTTTCAGTACCATAAAAAACACCCAACAAAACAGGCTCGATGCTGGTGGGTGTTCCTCTAGCGAAACCGCGGTCTGAGTCCAATGAGCGCCTGTGTGTTGGTGGTTGTGCATCTCAACAAGTCCTTTATATCTGATAGGTTTTCACTGCCTTGTATTTCACACCAGTGAGCCACAGAGAATATTGCTACAGGAAAGTACTTTGAACTATAAATATTTTAAAAGGCATTTAATTTACTACCCATCAGCAGAAAGTGTTCAAAAAGCCACAAGGTTTACTAATTTATCAGAAAGACAGACAAACACGCGGAAGATCAAACAAAGACAAACGTGCTCGTAAAGTGCTGAATAAGTCTGCAAAGCTTATATTACATTTCTGTGTGGTTTTGTTGATATGCAAGTATTACAAATAAATTAAAATGCACCCAAACTGTTGATACAGCAAGCAGGGTGGGACCAAGATCCTGAGGTGTAGGTGGCATGTCTAAACTACTCAGACCCTCGTGTTCGTGGTTTTCTGTGCGTGGAGAGACAGATCTCACATGCACTCACTAATGGCATATTTGGATATTCTTAGGAAGCACCTTTGTAATACCATCCCTTAGCTCACCCCATACCCCAGATTCCTGACCTCTGAAACCCTGAATCCCCATGGTCTCCAATACCTGAGGTACAGCCCCCTGGGGTGCATATCCATCTCCCTCAGCTTTGCCAAAGCGCACAGCCAGGGATGAATACTGTCCCCGTTGTGACCTGCGTCTCCACACCAGCTCCACTTCCAGCGGTTTGTAAGTAGAGAGAGAGATAATGCAAAGCAGATTTTGCTCTTTCATTTTTCCTAGTGACAGCTCTGCCTCTTTTGGTGTCTAGCTCAGATTTTCTGCTTCTCAGGTCAGGGGTGTGTAACTTTTTCTCCCCTCTTGCACCCTCTGCGGTTTATCTAAGAAACTGAAGGGTACAGTAGGAGATGTGTCTGAGAGATGTCCACACACTTTCTTTTCCATGCTTGCTCTCCCTACAAAATCCTCACATGTGCTGAAATATGCTTGTGACTTTTTTTACCTGCTGAATCCCTCAGCATTTACTGACTTCTTTCTCAGGTAGTACTTGGCCTGAGGATGATGTGAGGGTCTTAACAGAGGTGACCTCCAGAAAGCATGCAATAAAACCTCTCATGAACTTTTGGCCTCTGAACCATACTGCCAACCTGTCAAGGAGGTTTGTGAAAGCTGTGATGGACGCAGGCAGGAAGGGCTGCTTTGCGGGTGCTGGCTGAGCCATGCACATTGGGCCCAGCAAAACACGGCTCGCCTCAGGATCATGCAAGCACTCCTTGCACAGGCAGCCCTGTCCAGGGCTTTTTCTGCAGGTGGTAGCACTAAACATCTGGATACCCAAGGGCAGTGAGGAGCTTGCAAAACCCAAGTTTGCCTCAAACGTCTTTGTGTAGCCAGCCTTTCTGTGGAAAAAGATGGGGTGAGATCTCTAGCACCAGGTGTGCTTCATGCAGCCCACATGTACAGGCACTGCCCAAAGCAGCTTATGCCCCTTTTCACAGCAGCCCAGATAGGGTGAGCCACCTTGCATGCATATATATTTAGTGCAATATGGGTGTGGGTCTGCAGGAAGTTTGCATTGGCTTCAGGCTCTGCATAGGCCGAGAGGAGAGGTTTTTCTCACCATGAGCTCAAACTCCTCCCTCATGGGCAAAGGCAGTGGGGTGGGAGAGAGAAGGGTGGCAGGCAGCTGTGCCTGCCCCGGGTGGCTGTGAGTGACAGCGTGTTTCTCTTTCCTTCCCAGGCCTCCTCCTCTGAGTGGCAGCCCCGTCATCTCCGACATTTCCCTCATCCGCCTGTCTCCACACCCAGCTGGGCCTGGCGAGTCACCCTTCAGCCCACCACACCCCTACGTGGCACCCCACATGGAGCACTACCTCCGCTCTGTCCATGGCAGCCCCACGCTCTCCGTCATCTCTGCTGCAAGGGGCCTCAGCCCCGCTGACGGTAAGAGGCTGTGCTACTGGTACTGCAGTGATTTTGTCGCTCACCAGCACTGAAATTCCCTAAAACCCAGGGATTTACAGCTGCAAAGGCTCTGCAGCTGCTCTCTGAAGTGGGAGAACTGTCTCTTTCTCTTTTTTTTTTTCCTGTCCCCTTCAACTACACATTTGTTTTGCATCATTTCACTGAGAAAGCAGAGCGTGAGAATAGCTATTACCGCTGGATCATATTATAAATATTTTCTTGAAGTATGTTCCTTTCTGCAGTGTTCTCAGCAGTCTTATGAGCTTTGCTGCTCTTATGTCTCTACTGGGAGCCCTGAATCCCCCAAAGAGGGTCACAGTTGCTCTGGCTGCCTGATCTGGCTGAGACTGACATTGCAGAGATGAGGCAACATGGGCTTGGTTATCCCCTGTTGGCTTTGTGTCTTGGGTCAAGATGGCTCCTGGGTGGAAGGAGAGGGACAATACTTTCTTCCTCCTTACTTCTGACCTGACTTGCAGCAGCTTTGAGGGAAGGTCAGGGCACAGAGGGAGCTGGCCATGGGTACATGCAGAGGTGGTGATGCTCTCTGAGCCCTGACAAACTCTGTGTTGGGCAGCTGGGGACAAAAAAGGCCAGGCAGGGAAAGGGGAAAATGCAGGACTCTGCTTTCACTTTGGGAGGTGCAAGTCATGCCTTACTTCATCAGAAGTGCTTCATTACATGGTCGCAGTCAGCTGGCTTAGTGCCCAGGGAACAGCTGGGGTTTGGGGACCCAGTCTTGGCACACCCAGTGTCCCTTGGCTCCCAAGCTGCTGCAGGGGCAAGTGACCCTTCGCCACCAAAAAGCAAAGAGTACTGGAGAGCACAAGGCCCCCAGCTTAGCGTCTGGCAACATAAACCCATCTTCCGTGGCTAAAAAAAACATCTCTGGGGTGATGGAGGGATACATGCGTCTTTTTTCCTCCCCTAAAACGTCATCTGAACTCCTAGCTGCCCACTGTGGAGAGGTCTGGTGGCTTGTGTGCATGTGCTCTGCCCCATCCTCTCCTTCCAGAGCCAGATTTGTTGTTTTCTGTGAAGAAAAGGCATTGTGTTTTGCGTTGTTTTTCTTTTCCTTTTATTTTTATTTCTTCTTTTTTTAAGGCGGCGGTAAATAAGTTAATGGGGCAAGCGGGTGGGGAGGCAGGTTTGAAAAATTACATCTGGGAGAAAGTGAGCGTAATTGGCTTTGGCAGCCAAAATGGTTTTATGCTGCCAGACACTAAACCTAGCTCTATGCATTAGACCTTGGCTTTAATTTCCTTGTGCTGCTATCGGGAACTGGGCTGCATTTGTCTTTCCTTCCTAATAGGCAGGGATGTTAATGCTGACAGGGTTACTGCTGCTGGCGGGCTGGGCCTTCTCCCCCCTCCCTGGGGTGCCGGCTGCGTCTGAACAGGAGGATTATTAGAAGGGGGAACGAGAGATTGTTTATAAATTTGCGGAAATGGAGGAATGCAGAGGCCCCAGCTTAGTTTCTTTTGTCCACAGAAGCACGCCCAAGCACACGTCACGAGAGCCCTACGCGGAGCCGTGCGGCCGGGGCTGGCGGGGGGCGCGGGGGGGAGACGGGGCCGCCAACGTCAGCACCGAGATCTAATGTTGCAGTGGGAACCTTCTCCCCATGTTTTTCTCCTCACCCACGGCTCTGACAGTGGCTCATGAGCACCTGAAGGAGCGAGGTCTCTTCGGGCTGCCCCCACCACCGCCAGGAGCCAACCCTGCGGACTACTACCACCAAATGACGCTGATGGCCGGCCACCCAAACCCCTATGGGGACCTTCTGATGCAGAGCGGGGGAGCAGCCAGCACAGCCCACATCCACGATTACCTCAGTCCTGTTGACGGTGAGTAGCAGGCCGGGTCCTCCCCAGCACATCTGAAATTTTGGGGCAGATGTATGGGTCTGTCCTCCAGGTGGAGGTTGCTATATGTGGTCATTCTGCCCTGCCAAAACCCACGGGTGCTGTGCTGTAGTTTTTGGCTTAAAAGGTCACCTCATTCCAAATATATGTATAAAGCATACATCATTTAAAATACATACATTGTGACCTCTTTGGGAGTATGGCATGGCTGTTGCATGGGTAGAAGACAGTCTGGTCCAGCATGCAGGGCATTGCTGCCATCCCACTGCTTTGGCCATGGATGACCACAGCGTGACTGAGTGCAAGCTCCATCTCTGACTTCCCACCCCATGTTTAACATGGTTGATGTCTGGGTCAAAGACTGGCCGTTTGCATGCACAGCCATGCTCAGCACAATGCACCTCTCATCTTGGTTGGGGCTGTCAGGTCCCCAAGGATTAAAAAAAATCTTAATGAAGAACAATGGTGGAGAAGGTATATTAGTAGTTTATGGTAGAAAAAAAAAATTGCAGGAATGTGGTATTTATGCTAGTATCAAGCATTATAAACCCAGAAAGTTCTCGCTCCTGGCTAAACGAAGAAGAAATAAAATCATGTTAGGCACTGCAGTGCTGAGTCACCCCAGTGGCCTGACTGCTGCCCCAGTGAGATGGGTAAAGTCTATCTGGAAGTGTATCTGAGGTCCAAATGATTTTTAGAGCTGTTAGAAATTTCTTTTCTTTCAATTTATGCCATGGCTTGTAAAAGCTGGGTTTGCACGGATACTACAGAGGGCAGTTTGGGGATTATTTCTGTTTCAAGAAAGAGTCTCGGCTTGACTTTCAGATCTTAGCTTCTGTTTCCTGGGCTGCCTTTGGATTTGCCTGTGGACTGTTATAATTTTTGGAGTGGAGACCTGCATCATTTCATTATCGCTTCAAAGTTTCTGTTGTTGAGCTTTTAAGATGAAAGACTTTGCAGTCTTGCTGCTTCGTAAAGTGACTGGTTTAGAATGATAAAAGCTGTTCTGGCTGTTCAGTGATGGGAGCTTATAGATATTTCTAACAAAAATCACAATTTCTCATCTGCAGCTGATGCAGAAGTTTTACCTGAATAGTCATTTTCTACTGCCAATTCCTAGATTATTTGGGAACCTGCATCCCAGTCTGAGAGGGAGAGAACATGCTCCTTGGTACCATCCTGCCTCTAACACCCAAAATATATTTCAGGCTTCTCTGCTACAAAGCAACTGGTCAGTAAGACCACTCTGTCTTCTCTCCAAAGGGTTAATGTCTGTGGTTATAGCAGATGGGTGCAAACCAGCCCTGCCAAGTTCTCCTCAGGCTCATGAACAAGACTCCTTCCTCCTTGCCTCCTTATTAGTCCATCTCTGACCAGCAGTGCCTCACTGAAATGCCAGATAAACAGCCAGTAAGGGAAGCAAGCACAACTGTTTTCATGCTAGCATAGACTGACTCTCAGTGCACCAAAATGCTCAGTCTCTGGTTTGCTGAAGATCAGTCTTTATCTGAAGTCATCTGAGATACTTCCCTTGGCAGAAGACTTTCTCCTGAAAACAGCCTTAGAGTGAATCACGTATCAAAGGTCCCAGTTTCATGCAGCCAAGCTCATAACCATTATTCACTTCAACGCCAGGGCTCACCAAGCATTGTTGATGAGTAACTGGAAAGCCTTTTCTAGGCCTTCACACGCTCTGCATGAGATTAAAATATCCAAGCATCATGAGGATGTGACATGAGACACCAGAAGGCTACCTTTAAAGTGTGAAAAGGAGCAGCAGCCCCGTGATACACTCTGGTCTATATGTTTGCATTTATCCATCAGCTGAAGAGAAGAGAGATTTGTGCATTATCAAGGCAGAGACTAAACTGGATGGCTCTGAAATGTTTGCTGAGGAACCAGAGTCTTGCCTCATTTTAGAAAGTTATTTAAAAAATTTAAATCAGCAGAGCCTAAGTAAATAGTTGAGCAGATAATTTAATAAAGCATCCTCTTATGGTGCTTTTCTGAGACAAGAATATCAGTAGCATGCATAAAACCCTAATGAGTCACCACCTCACAGCATCTGTCATTCAGAGAGCCTTTTCCTTCCCAGAGAGCCCCAGAACATAAGAACTTTACAAGAATTAGTTTGCTGAAAGTGCAGGTAGCTCCTGTTCAACCACACACAGCACCATCACGTATCTATGATAACGCTGGCACCTGCAAAAGAAAAAGCAGCAGATAAGCAGAGATTAAAATTGACCTGTTCAGTGCCATGTCACCTTCAAACATCTGCAGGTCCATGGGAGCCTGAAACACTGGGAATGGTAGTTCTTCCACAGACACATACTTGGGTTGCTGTGTTTGCTTTTCTTGGAGAATTTCTCAATACCTCCATGTCTGTTGGTGCTTTTTTCATCTCATCAGGTGTCTAGGGTCAAAAAAACTAATAGGACACAAGTGTCAGCTGGAGCTTGTTAGTACTGACCGTGTGTCAGGTCTGCTGTGTGTTTGAACGGTAACTGAGCTAAGGTGCTGCAGAGCTGCAGCTCTGCAGCAGGGCTTTCACTGTGCAACTAGAAGTAGTTCTACCACTAAAGTAGACCAGTCTTATGCATCAGACTGCTGTTGTCTTCAGGCCATTTCCAGTGCAGACTAAATAACTCTTCAGTTAGCTGTCCTGCTACATTCTGTCATCCAAACAGGGACTCTAAATCCAAGAGTAGAATTTAAATCCAGGCTTACATCCATTTCGTGGAAATCCTACACTTTTCAATGTCACGACATTGCTGGTGAGACACATTGGAGACTAATTTACAGGATCTGTTCACCAAATCAAAACAATCTTTTGCATTTCTATTCTAGAAATGGCTGCCACGTGTTGGATTATTCCAGGTGACAGAGTGGTTGCACAAGAGCAGGGCTGTAAAGACTGGTGCAGAGCACAGATGAACCTGGAGATGGCTACAACTTTCTGATGATGTTTAGTACATCCAACTTTTTTTTTGTTGTTTTTTTTCCTAAGTATGAGGGCTTCTGTTACCCGCAGCCCTTCAGGAGGTGCCAGTTGCTCTCAGGAGAAGTGTGGCCAGCCTGACTCAATGCTTGTACTGTTATAGACCTGTACATCAGAAGATGTCAAAGTACTGTATGAAGCAAAGCTACGCCATCACTGGACACCCTGAACAGAAAGGAGATCAAATGCTAGTGAACAAAGCAGTGCCAGCCCTAGGATCAAGATCCAGATCTTTAGAATAAGACTCTCATGGCCAGGGTAGAAAGCAGAGATGGTCTTCAAATCCATCACTTCTGTTTGCATACTGTCAGAAGTGTGATTAGGTTGTTCATGCTAAGTCAGGGAATGGAGAGAAACATCTTGAGTTCAACTTGCATCCAAGCAGTGCTGCACAGAGCTAGTCACTCCAGTCAGGGGGACTGTATAGATGTGTTTGTACAACCTTAGAGTTACCAACAACAGCGATGACCCTGCAGTGCTGTCATGGCATTTCATCCAGTTCTGGAACTACAGGAGGGTTCCCTGCCCTGTTTCTTGCTGCCTGGTGCATGGCAGTCATGAAAGTCTTGACTCCTGATGAGCAGTTTAATTGGTAAAAAGCATTGTTCAGCCCAGCATAGCCAAGTAGCCAGCAACTGGCACAGTTGCTTGGGACATGGGCAAAAACATCAAGCGGGATTTTAGTTCCCCAAATCAAACAGTGACTCAGGTTCACTGGTCTCTTTCAGTCAGTGTTGTTGGAGCCCTTCTACTTCAAGTAAATGATTTAATAGCCATTGGGGTAAGGAGCAGGTCTGGCAGTGCAGCCCTGTGGTTACTGCAGTCAGCAGGCATGTGTCTCTGAGAGGTGAGATCAGGACTCTCCTCCAGCAGGTTTATGTGAAGCAGCTACTCCATCAGGATGGACAGAGTGAGCCTAGCCTGTGGCTTGAGGGTCCAGCAGCTCCAGATTTTCAGGCTGAATATGTTGCATTTCAGATGACTTCATAAAAAAGCCAGCTGTTGGCTACTCTGGGCAGATGGCACACCCTGTAGCTGCTTCCTCAAAAACCCTGAAAGATTTTTTTTTTAGTTTGTTTTCTTTGTCCCAACACAGAATGGAAATTTGCTGAAATCTCAGAAAACGTTCAGAGAATGTGAAACGATTTCCCACTCATTCCTAGCCAGCAATGTTGTTTTCCTCCCCAGAAAAATATGTGTGGAAGAGAGAAAAAGTCCCAGAGCATCCCATAAGCGCTCTGTCTGGAATCCTGCTGTACTCTGGTTTCTAAAGAATTCAATTTACATATGCAAGTTGGGCTGTCTAAACAGTTACCTTGTGGATTGGGAGTAGAAGAATGTAGCCTTGTCTTTCAGCAAGGATTTGAAGAAAGCATTAGTATTCCTTGAACTGCAAAGTTGATTGGCCCAGAGAGGGAAGAAAAAAGGGTCCCAGGACAGCATCTGGTGCCAGAACAAATGTCCAGCATCTGCTGCAGTCTAAGTAAGATGTGTGTTGCCACTGCAGAAGGGGAGAGGGCAATAAGAAAATGGTTATATGAAGAGTATTTGTAGTTTATTGCTGCTGCTTATTGATTAAGGGATCAGTGTTTTTATGTTGTTCTTGGATTTAATTTGATGATGAGAGGAGGAGGATGATACTTCTGTATGCATTGAGTGGAGTTTTCTTGGTGAGTGGCCAGAAAGAGGGAACATTTTGATAATGCTGTATTTATCCCAGGTCTTGGCCAGGGCATGCAGGGAAAGCAGTGCATCAGGCCATGTTTCACTGAGGTGGGGAGGTGAGCCATCTGCAGCCCACATGCTTTACAGGCTTAGACGTTTGGAAGCAGACTCCTTGTCCCTTTGCAATCGAGATCATGGCAACATGCTTGTCCATAAAGAGATGCCTGACATTTCCTTGCCCCAAAGGAGCCTTGAAGTAGTACTCACTGAGTGCCTGGCATTTCCTTGCAGGAGGGCTTTGCTGCCACTATTTCTAGTGTGATACAAGGTCTGAAAGCTCTCTCCATAAAAACCATCTCTTGTAATGACCTTCTGATGCTCACACTGACATGGCAAATGGTTGGATTAGGAAACTCTGCTCCCACCTCCCACATGATCTGGGGTCTGATTCTGCTCTTCAGCATGACAGTGCTGGGAACAGCCACGGGAGTCAGACCACAAGCTGCCACGTGTAAAAGCTGGATGTTTGGCTCATTGTGGATAAATCTAGATTCGGAAAGAAAATCCCAGTTTCTGAGCAACCTGTGGATGTGATAATTTGTAGACACTGTAGGAAACTGCCAAGAAAACTTCTACCTTTTTACCAAGAAATGTGGTCTTTCCTTCAAGCTCTAGGCTGACTGGAGGACTGGCTGGGATATTTGGCAGATGTGGCTCATGTCACTTGAAAACTCAGCCTGGAATTCTTGCAAGTTTAGAAGTGGAATATTTAAACACCTCCCCTAGGAGAGAAAGGGCTTTCAGTTGTGAGTTGTGGAATATACATTTACACTGCAAAGATAATACTGCTGTAAAGTCAAGCTTTTTTCTACTGAAAAGTTATTCCAGGCAGTTTTTAAAGATTTCTTAAAATATGTGGGTTGTATTTATTCTCTGGCATGTAGAGCTGAACCTGTGATGGTCAGTGTATCTGGGTCTGTTTATGAAACAATATTGAAAGGTCAGTGCACACCCTTTAAAACACTGTAAAATACATCTGGAGTTGACTTTTTGTAAAAAGAGGCAGCAGAGGGCAAAAGCCTATTGTAAATTTTTTTATTGACCTTCATGGACTGCCATCCACAATGCTGTCACCAATGCCCAGAGCTCTGGGCTCAACCTTTACTGCACCCTTCCATCCACTGGTTCACATCTCTGTTTTAATCTAAATCTGTGAGAGAAGTGAAGCAACTTTTGGCTTAAAATTTCCCGTGTCTTGCTTCAGGCTAAAGGATATTTTTATTATTGTTTGAAATTTGTAATAGTTTTGATTTCTAAGAAGGTATCTTTACCTTTGCAAAAACAAAAACAAAACCAAAAAAAATCAGGTTTCTTCCATTTAGAGCTCACTTGTTTAATATACACCAAATAAATAAAACCCAAGCTGTTAGTATGTCCAAAAAATGAGTGCATAAACATAGCATGTTTTCCAAGTGGGAAAGAATTAGTTTGAAAGTAAAGAAAAGATATTGCAAACAGGGGCGTCTCTGGGTCAGCTTTTAAATTCATATTTATTCTGTGTTCCAAAGTCCATGGAAGACAATGGAAAGCATCTGCTGGCTTCAAGATGCGAGGTAGAAGTAATGGAGCAAACTGATACAGGCACAGCCAGCACCCATCCTGGGCATCTTGCAAATGCTGGAAATGCTATTGAACACCAGGGAAGGCGACAATACAGAGTATCTCATGGAGTTGTCTTGTTTCTTGTTTTGCTGTGTGGACTTTGGCCAATCACTTCTTTCTGGACCTGGGTGAAAAAGTGTTTCCCCATCTTTCAGGAGCATTCAGGGGAAGGGAAGTGAAGGTAAAAAAGCTCTGCATCTAAGTAGAGGCGCAGAGAAATTAATTTTAAAATATGAAACACCGATAGATAAATGGAATAAATTTAAAATAATTTCCTACTTTTATTTCAATGTGTGACTTTTTCAAATTTATTTTAACCTATGATGATGTTAGGTTTCTGAACAAAACATCTTTTCAAACAACAACAGAAAAATACCAGATTTTTTTTTTTCTTTTGAGAATGTTGTAGGGGGTACTCTTGACAGTTCAGAAACTTCCCCCAACATGTTTTCCAAACATCAAAAAAGTCTTGAAACTAAGCCTGTTCATTTTGATAAGTCAACATTTTTGAAGAGATGACAGTGGGAGTGCTAGTGAGAAATCCTCCTGAGGCTTTCCATCTCTGTGTCTAAAAAACGGATCCTGCCTTCACTTACTTCTCTGGGCAAAGTCACTGCTGAAGTTGTATGTGGTTTTTCCTTTGAAACATCACTGGAACTCAGACAACAGAGGATTTTGCCTGTATTCAGGTGGCTGTCATAGAGTCCATATTGAACACCTCTCCTATGTGTACAGCTACACTAATGCTTATCTTTGTTGCTGCTGCCTGGTATCACTCAACTTTCATGCTATCCTCAGATCAGAGGAGTAGGTCAGGCCAATTTTATTATTAAGAACTATCTCTGCTGCTAATATGCTTTTAAATAATAATTTTGAAAAGATTCCCTCTTCCTAAATGCACTAGTGAGCAGTTCTTCATGTGGTTAAACTCCTTTTCCATTTCCCAGATGCTTTCCTTCTTGGGCACCTTGGGCAGACTGTCATTAAGAAGAATTGTTCATCCATAGCATGATTTTAGGTCACACCTTTTCCTGGAAGCCCTCAAGACCTAAGAGGCTTTTGTGGAAAGCATGAGCCCAAACTATTGGATCTGCTATCAAATGTTTTAGGTAGCCCACAGTACTCGGAAGATCTAAATTAGAGTGGACACTAATGCAATACATAGTACTAGTTTTGGGCTGGAGAATTTTCAGGCCAGCTTTGCAAATCTGACAGATTCCAGCAGTTTTACATGGGGAAAAAAATTATGTACCTGTGTGCAGTGGGGAGGGGTGCCCACATTGTTTGCACTGCTAAATCCCAGGTTTCTGTTGGACATCAGGACTTCTTTCCTCTGCAAATTAATGGTGACCAATGGCTGAACCAGCACTGTGGGCATAAATCATGAGAAGGAACAGCGAGAAATGAGTACAAGGCTTTTCTTTCTATTTAGTAATTTATCAAGGGAAGTGGCACATTAATAAACAGATCTCCCTTGAGGTGTGGGAGTAACAGAGATAAATATGACTGTCAAATCTGGCCTGCTTCCTTCTGTTAGAGAAGGAGGAGACTGTGGGAATGCAAATGCAGAAAACAATATCTATATCTGGAAAGACACATATTATTTGTAGGACAGAAACTCTGACACCTCAGCTGAGGTGGAGCCCCATCGCGCTTGGTGCAGCACATACAGAATAAAACACAAACCCTAGCTAAAGGAGTTCATCTAAATAGATGACACGGGGAAACAGGGACATAGAAAGAAGCAGCAACTTGTTCAAGGAGGTATGGCTGGGGAGGGCTGGGAACAACATCCAGGCCTTTCCAGGTTGTGGAATCAAGATGCCTTATGGACAGAGGGGGAAAAAAGAGGCAGGGAAAAAAAAAAGAGTTCTTAGTTCAAATCATTTGCATCAATACATTAATACATTGTGGACAGAGCACAACTTTGACCATTATAATCTAGACCCAAGCAACCCTGAGGTTTCCTGGTCCAGGCTCTGCCAGGGCCCAGATTTCATGAGTCAAGCGTGAAGTTTGGGAATGCTCTACTCCAGCCTTTAGGCAGGGACAGCTTTTGCTGAGGGGAGTTCAATTGCTCAATTTCGTTTTGCCTCCATGGTGCCTCTACACACCAGCTGCTCCTTTACCTATTCACAGGTGAAGTGCCACTTACCACAGCAGAACAGGGTTGGAATCTGCCAGCTGCAAGCATTAGGAAAGTTTGAGTCTAGTTCCTCCAAATCATGGGACAGCTTTAACAGTCAGGAGGTGATTTTTATGGACTACTGCATGCTCTTTCTGTTTGCTTTCTGATCCTTGAATCATATTTTCTATCCTCCCGTCCCATGACACAACAAAATGTAGTTATACAAAATACTATAAAAAGAACATGTTCAACACACAGCAATCTGATTTTTAAGAAAAATTCCCAATATTGTCAGTATTGCAGTGAAAGCCCTGTAGCCAGCAACTCTTGAAACTTCCTTGATGTAGGACAAAAGCCACAAGAGTGCTTGGTTCAAGTACCAACTTAACTTTGTACTTCCAGTGGGACCTTGGGAAAGTCATTTATCTTGTCCAACAAGGGACATTATGGGCAATATGGGGGTGGTGGTACCAAACCCCATCGATTACACAGCACCCAGGCATGGTAATGACAGCCACTTAGGTACATGGGTGAGTCATGTGGAGACTGGGAGACTGCAGCGCAGCCACTGGTCTCAGGGGAATGTTGGCACAAATGAAGGAACTACTTAGTCACACTGGCAGGATATATTTTACTTCTTTGTACATCCCATTTACCATCTCACATACCAGCACTGTCATCAGGATGGAAAGTTTATGCGCTTGCAAAGTGCCAGCCTTGTATTTGGTGATACACAACCAAAATCTGTCCCTCCAACCAACTAGAGCAAAGTAGTTCATATTGCCTGTCTGGGCAAGTTACTGTTTTATTCACAGTGTTTAATAGGATGTACCCACAGCAAGCTTCCTAGGGGGACTGCTGCCGGAAAAGCCAGGTAGTAATACAGTGCTGCACTCATTGAGGGCAGAAGCTGGAGAAACTGAGCTCTCCTGCACCTCTGGGTGGATGGTGGGGATTAGCAGCCAGATCCCACAGCTGAGTGGTGTATTTTACCTATACAAGTCTTTTTTTTTTTTTTTTTTTTTTTTTTTTAATAAATAGAAGAACTAATCAATGCTCTCATTACTTTGGAGAGATGAGATGATCCAGGCAGGACTAGGGCTCACGCTGGCTTTGGATCTGGTACCTTGGTATCAGGTGTGATATGGCCCATCCCCAGCTCCCATCCATGCCACCCCTAAGATCTGCAGGTGGATCAGGCCTGGGCAAAGTTTCCTCTGGATGAAGTCAGTTGTTCCAGTTAGCAGTGCTGAAAGACTGGGGGAGGCCAAATTCGTACTTGCAACATATTGCAGATCCACAAATGGGACTGGCAGGGTTGGAAATTACTTCATGCCTGAAGAATGATTGACAATTGCTAATAGGGTCCAGGCACTGGCAGGTCCCCTCAGAGAGGGAGAGCTTGAACTTTGTGCCTGAGCTGCCAAATTGGTTTTCTTAAATCTCTTAATTTACTTTTGGGGCTCCTGGAGCCTCGCCTCCTTCATTAATTGGATGGTCAGCATTGTGCTCACACTGGTTTGATTTCCGCTCTCTCCGCACACAAGCACAGACACCATTTCCAAGGGTGACCCCGGCTCTGATGTGCAGCTCTTCTGGCCCACTGCTCCTAACACCAAGTCAACGGGGACGGCTGTGCTCATGGAAACCTTGTGGGGCCTTTTTCCTTTTAATTTTCATTTAGTGCTGATGAAAGGGGATGATGGACAGGCTTCTGTTTATCCCCTGAGGAGGGCAAAGCAAGCGGGCATTTGTGGTGCTGCCTGACCCCTGTCATTCAGCTCCTGGCAGAGAGAAAGCCTCCTGTCAAAGTGCAGCTGGTCCCTTCGCTGCTCCTGGCTCCTGAACATTCCACAGCAGTCACGAGTGCAGCGGGTCTCTGCACCTCCCACCCCCACTGCTCATTTTGTCTGACAGTCTCTCTTTCCTACAGTGTCCAGGTTTTCAAGTCCACGGGTGACTCCGAGATTAAGCCGAAAACGAGCCCTGTCTATCTCCCCGCTGTCTGATGCTAGCATTGATCTCCAGACGATGATCAGGACCTCCCCAAACTCTTTGGTGGCGTATATCAACAACTCCAGGAGCAGTTCAGCAGCGAGTGGCTCCTATGGTCATTTATCTGCCGGGACAATCAGGTAAAGCTCTGGGACCAGCTCTGTTCAGCTGCGTAGCCATCCCCAGGAAAGGAGGGGTAATCCTCCAGCAAGGGAGACCTTCCCTTCCTGGCAACCTCTGATTCTGTGCATTGGAGCTGTCTATTAAATCAAAGCCCCCCACCTGATTCTGAATGTGGAAGGGTACTTTGTGGCATATGTGTTGGGTTTTTTGGTTTTGGTTTGTTTTGGGTTTTTTTGGATTGGGACTATTGGTTACCAGGTTTCCAGTAATTGCAGTATGATTGTGTCTCCTTGCAAGCAGAAATGGAGGATAAATTTGTCTAACAAAATGCTCATTGTGAGTAGTTGAACTGGTTAAGAAACTCTTGGATTCAAGAGATTACCCCAAAGTATTCTCCAAATTATTTGCCTACATGCTTAAAAATATTGTCTGAATGGATTGAAGAGCCTAATTCTAAAAACATTTAAAACAGATCTAAGCCCTTGAATAAAGTTTTGGTCAAATCTTAATTAAAAAGCACTTATACCAGGCAGTTCACTGTTGTCAATTCCTGCTGTGATTGCTTCACCCAAGTTTCACAATGTTATTATTCTTTTTATTACTTGACTGTTAAAAATAGTAGATCTAATTAACAATGATGTTGCAAAACAAGGGTTTATAAAGATCATGCACTCCTAGAATTTGCAGGGGAAAACAGAGATATTGCCATTAGGAACTGTAACATGAAGTATAATTTCCTTTATCCAGCAGCATCATTTAGAAATTGACTGTAAAATCAAATGTAATGCTAAGTTAAGCAAACTGCAACTCTTTGTCTGGTAATCATATTTTTCTAGTCTTTTCACCTATTATCATCAACTGGGTGTACCTGTAGCACCTCATATTATACTCAGTTTTTAAGCTTTTCAGGGTAGCATCTGGTACTTTCAACAAATGAGCAGAGTGAGGAGTTTGACCAAATAGTCAGTTGTTGGCCTCCAAGGGAATAATCAAGTAATAATAAAGAATTTGAAACTTTTCTCAGTGCTCTAAAGTATCAGAAATTGTAAAATGGGTAACAATATAACAGGATAACTGTCAGCAATTTGAGGCAAAAAGACTATTTTGATACTATTTTAACAATTATTAGTGTCAGGAATGAAATCTTTTCTCACCTGCTCAGATCCAGACCCTAATAGTAATTCTTAGACTTTGCTGTAACATAACAAAGCTGTGCAGCAACCTGACATCACACCTCATTTGCTGCAGTGTGTATTTAACTCACAAAGCTCTTTTATACTGTAGTGATTTTTTCCCTTTATTCCTTTGGTCAAGCTGTCACGAACTGGTTTGGAACAGAAATACTAATTGTATGGTCACCAGCAATGAGTATTTTCTCTAAAAGCAAAACTGAAAATTAAGTGTGTTGCTAATTATGGCCCTGTTCTCTGAGCACTCATGCCATGGACAGTTTTAGTGATGCGAAAGAAGATACCATGAGGGTGAAAGTTCAGGGTAGCCACCTCTTAAAGGTGATAAATAACCAGTGTTGGGGATGAGAGTCTGGTTCATGCATCACCTGCCTAGAGTACATGGAGGAAAGAATCTCTCATACTTCTCCATCCTTGTCAAGGGGGATCATCCCTGGGAGTGAACCACTTCTTTCCAAAAGCAGAGCTTCAATTTTAATGTTGTCAGCTGCTGCATCCTGGCTCAGACCTGTTGCCCACAGTTAGTGCCCAAGCAGTCAGGGACTGGTGGTGTTTCTGGTCGCCGCTGACCTAGATTGGAGCTGAACCAGTAACCTACATATGAAGGGTGACATACTTCAGTAGTCCCTTGAGCCAGCACTTCCCTCACCTGAATGCAGAGTAAATTGCATGGTTTTGGACTATGTTAAATGGATAGTTATTCATCCCTGCTGTGATCTGTGCCAGGTGAGCCAGGTGATGCTGGTTTTTTATATCCAGGGTAGCATAACCCCAAGGTTACGAGTCTGCAGAATAGGTCTGCCTGGGAAAACCCGGGAGCCTCAGGGGCTGCAAAGCCAGATGTGTCCAAGTCCTGTTCTCTTCTGCACTCCCTGCCAAGTGCTCTGGCTGTTTTTAAACACAGGAAGCAAAGAAATTATAATCGGTCTGATACATGGGTAAAAATGATTTACAAGTTTGCCAAAGAATGCACGATATGAATCCTGTCTTTTCAGTAAAGCAAACTGTCAGGCTTATTGTGGCATTGAAGGTATCTGGCTGGGGGATTGCAGCCAGTCTCCTGGAGTCTCCAGGTAGCCAAACTTGAATCAGTCTCTAGTTAATGTGATAAATATTTTTTTAAAATAATTCCTCATTATTTTTCCTCCTTCTATTGCTGCAGTCCAGCATTCAGCTTCCCCCACCCCATTAACCCCGTGACGTACCAGCAGATCCTGACCCAGCAGAGAGGACTGAGTTCAGCCTTTGGACACACTCCTCCCCTGATCCAGCCATCCCCGACCTTCCCTCCACGGCAGCACATGGCAGTCATCTCCGTTAACACCCCACCAGCACAGATCAGCAGCAACAGCAACTGCATCTCTGACTCCAGCCAGGTAGGGATGGCCATCCTGGCTTTCTCTGTGCATGGCACACAGGGTATTGGAGGCATGTTCTACACGGTGTGAGCACTGCCCTTCATGGTGTCTGTGGCAGTTTTATCTACTTTTTACGCATGCTCCGCCTTTATGTTTCTTTTTCCTTTTTCTGGCAAAGTGTTTCTGGACTAGTCACACGCAAAATTTGCGCCCATCTCCCTTCCTTGCACACCCATATACTTACCCAGGCAGGAACCAAAGGCCTTGATCCATCAAAGCACTGAACATGATATGCAGGTAGAAAATCTCTTTGAACATGTGTTATATGCTATTTAAATCAAGGAAATTCAGCACATGCTGTAGTATTTTGCCAGATAAGCACCTGAGCACTGTGAACCAAGCTTCTTCAGTTCCTTCACCAGTCCTTCCTTTTTTCTGCTCATGTAAAACATGCCAATGGTCTTAAAATACCTTATTCCTTTCCTCTTCGGCGACTAAGTGCATCCTACATAGGACCTCTAGCCTTACTTACTGTTCTTTCTTTTTCAGTAGCTTTCTCTCTCAGGATATCCCTGATGTTGATTTTTACTGATAAGGTTTGCAAAACCAGGGGCCAGATTTTGAAAACTAGGAATGCCATGACATGTATGAAATCCCACACCTCAAAGACATCCTTGCAAATACATGTGAATTCACACAGGCACATTCATGTGTACACAAGTCCTCTACATGCACAGGGTTAATGAATATGTCTAGCATATTTTTAATAATTTTTCCTTCCCATTTTCATTCCTTGGAAGTTTAAAATGCAGTTGCTTTTCTCCCCAAAGAATTGTTTCACCTCATTTCACACCCATTTCAAATTGTTGTTTTAGTTGTATCATACTGAACTTTTCAGACTGGTTTATTGTTTTAGGGTTTCTCATGACTGCTGCACTGCAAACTCTGTTTGTTATTGAAGGTTATTTGATTGATTGGTTTTGTTTTCTTCTTACAAACTGACTACTAAAATAACGTGGTTGGCAGGAGTTGTGCCTCTGTTTAATAACTTGCAGGACGAATCTTGAGCAATTAGCAAGAGTGTATTTAAAATGTTAATGTTCCAATTTTATGCACATACAATGGGCTGTTTTTTCTCCTAAAGTTGTTGTCATTTTTTAAGAGCTTAGCAAAATATACATGTAGCCTTTCATCCACCCCGCATGCTGGAGCCCTCACACGTAACCAGAGCCCCCCACTCCCCCCAGGAATTCATTCTCTCAATAAATCATTTCATCACATGGAGAAATGAAATCGTGGCTTGGGTGGGGGTTGCTTAAGGTTTGGATGGCTTTGACAGGGACTGGATGACTCTGAAACAGAGCAGCGCTGGCAAGGCCAAGCCTGCAGAAGCTGATGCTGTCCTTGACTCTTCCCTCTCTTCCCTCTCTCCGCCTTACACAAACACAGGATAGTTTTCATGTGAAACCCAGGCCCACAGGCCAATACCCTGTTGTTCCTGGTCATTCTTGAGGTTCAAACTTGACTGATTTTTAAGTTAATTTTTAATGAGGATGTGGGCTGCAGCCTGTCTCTCATCCTAAACCCAGGTGCCATATTTTGCCTGGTTTTCTTTCCTAGAACAAGCAGAGCAGCGAGTCGGCCGTGAGCAGCACAGTCAATCCAGTAATTAACAAGCGCAGCAAAGTCAAGACTGAAGTCGAGGGCTTGCCCCCAGCATCCCCAACCACACAGGTAACCTTCCTGGTGCGAGACGTGTTGTGGGGCTGAGGCAGTGAGCTGCTGGGTCTTGTTGTCTTTGGGAATGATACTCCTGGCACCTTTTGCTGCAGCTAGGAGCAAAGTCTGCCAGACAAAAGACTGTCTCTTGGAGCATGAAGGCCAGCAAGGTATAGGGCAGAGCTGTGGTGACTGAGTTAAGCATTCAATGGGTGCTTGGGACTCAGCTTACTGTTGCTCTGCTAGGATAAAAAAAAAAAGGAGGAAACATTTCAAACTTGATCATTTAAAAATGGTCTTGAGTTTTCTGTGTCGCAAAGCAAGCAGCATTAGTGTCTCAGAGCAAACACAGATTATGAGGGAATCTTGCATGTAGGTAGAAAGTGTGGGGAAAAAAAAAAAAAGACTACTTCTTGATTGAACAAGGAATTGCTCCTGGAACAATGCTTTACACTGGTGACACAACATTTGACACCAAGAAGGGCCCAAAGGCCTTTGCTTTCTTTCTGGAGCAATGCGATTGCAAACTGTTTAATGGCTGACAGTATCCATCTGACCGTCCTTTATCACAACTGTAAACTACCAGGAGTGCTCTGGGCACTTCATTTTCATGAAATATTAGGTCGTGTTATTGTCAAGCGAATGGAAGAGTTGATGACAAATTTCTCCTTCTGCCCTGGTTCAGGAGCAGGTCTCAGCATGATGCATGGGGACAGCAATGTGTGCAGTCATCAGGGGGCTGGTAAAATTGATGAAGATAGCATATCAGGGAAAGATAAACATGCTGCAGTCAGCACGATTAGGGCAAAGAGGCACCTCTCTGGAGCTCTGAGTTTAGAAGTGAATCTACATGCTGCTGCAAAAGCACATGCCCCGAAAAACCAATCTGGCCACCACCAAGGCTAATAGGGCCACATATTTATTTCTCACAGCAAATGAAAAATTATTTGAAAGCCATCACCTGTTTTCTCAAAGCATCTGTAGCAGAAGAGCTGTGGGACAGACAACTGCTTGTTCAATGGCTGTCATCCTCCCTTCTCTGCTCCAACGTGAAGAGGGTTGCATCCAACCACGGGGAGTGTTTAGATAGCATCAGCCTGGCTCACCCCTGCAGCCCTGCCCAAGTTTCATCCACTGGGACTTAGAAGAAATAAGCACTGAAAGAAGACAGGGAGTAGTTTAAAGTACTGCAAGGAAGTTTGATTGGAACAGCAAGGTGACATTAAGAGAAGGAGAATGCACGCTGATCATCTAAAAGTTCCTAATGAGATCTCTGCAGTAGTAGCCCAAGGGAAATGTAGCCTTCATGTCTTGCAGCATTTCAGTATTGACTGGGAAATTACTGGAAAGTACCTCATAGGACACAGTCCATTTTTGGCTTCCCATTAAAAGATGTAGTTGGTAACTCCTCTTTCAGCTGTTTTAAATGACAGCAACTTGTTAAATTTGGGGATTCCTGTTCTGCAGGAAACTGCACTGAAACATTGAGTTACAGTCAGTTAATTATTGGCTGATACATCTTTTTCAGAGTATGAAGCTCATCCATCCCCAAAAAAGCATACATGTGTCTGTGTTGTTTTGGAAATGCTGTACTGGAAACACTTCATGTGAGTTGTGGTTTGGGTGTTGAAAATCCTTGGCCAGACAATATCTCCCATGATGGCTTGGGCCATGAAAATCCAGACAAGATCTGTGGGACACAGAGGAGCACCAGGCAGAGGGACCTGAGTTACTGTGCTCTTACGATACCACAATAGCTCCAGTACAGATTCAGATTAATGTTGAACTAGCCAGAAATGAAACAAGTTAATCCTCTTCAATGAATTTAAAATATTTCACTTTTCCAACAGAGCGTATAAAAAATTTGGCAAAATAACATTTTTTGGTAGAAAATTTCACTTTTCCAGAGACCTCACTTTGCATGGGGAGAAACATTTCAACAAAAATAATGTTCACAGATCAAGCAAATAGCAATTAGAGGAAAAAGAAGCTGCTCTTTGAACTTTCTCAGACTATTGCTCTGGACTCTGATATAGTTTGAATCTCCAGAAGTGTTTCTGTAAATTACTACAGTTTCCTGTCCCAAGAACCACCTTAAAATGTATGGGTTTTTTTCTTTTTTTTATTTAATTAATTTTTTTTTAATTAAAATAAATCTCTTCCTCTCTATATCTAAACTTTTGAATTGAAAAGTCATAGCTAGCATCTATGTCCTCAGCTAGTTAATGAAAAATGTTGAACTTTCATACAGTACATGTCATTTTTTCAAGACATATAATGCTGTTAATTCATTAATCATTGCAGCCCCTCAGTAGGCATTGGGAAGGTGGTGGTAAGGAAGGAGATGTCAGCCATATAGGTCCATTTGTGCTGGTTAGAGGCAGTATGAGATGGGTCTGGCTGTGTCTACACACGTATGGGGACAACTGGAGCATCAGATCAAGAGAACAGCATCTAATGTGGTCAGTCACCCCAGACACTCCTGTCTAAAGCTGCCCTGGAGGCAGGAGGCTCAGTGATGGGCAGTAGTAGTAATTGGGAGGAAAGGGAATGAAAGGGGTCAAAACCTGCAGGGTTTTATATTACTAAATTCACAAGCCAATATTGTCTGGTTGCCTTGTCTGTAGTGCAAGTGTCTGACACACACAGAGCTAACAATTGTCCCTGCATCTGAATTGTACTAATTATGTTGTATGTTACACTACCGTGTAGGTGCCGATGCTTTAATCCTCGTAGGAGTCATAACAAAAATCTTCTGTGCTTCGTTTAGCACTGAGGAGCTGACTAGACAGGGAAGTTAAGGAGAGGGCTCACAGCGTACCCAGCATTAAAGTAACTCATTTATGACTCCAGAGCCCCTGGAGCTCTGCTCTGCAACCCACTCGTCAGTGTGTCTTGCTCAAGCTTCCCAAATTTCACTGTCTCAGAGGAGTGCTTTGAGGGCTCACCACTTTGTCCCTGTGGAGCATCCTGAAGACATAAATCTCTGAGTAAGGATTAGGTATAATTTTCTCATCTATTGAAAGATGCAGAAAACAGGGCTCCCCCTCTTCAACCTGTGTCAGACAAGTCTGATAACCACTAAGCTCTGACTGCAGTGTGGTTTCTTCATGCTCATATTTCCCTACTCTCCCCAGATCAGAAGTTTTGCTCCAGTGAAGAACAAGACTGTAGGTCAAAAGCCAGCCTTTTCCTTTCTCCAGCCTTTCCTGGCAGGAGCCAGGCACCACTGTGACCGTGACTTTGGGGTGTTTTGAGTATTATCATTTCATCCATTTCTACCAAAGCTCTGTAACTCGTTATTTCACAGTAATAAATGATGTTATGTTGCTACAACAAGCACTGTTTTGTGATCAGTTGATACCTGCCTTGTAATCTATGAATGACAGAGGAATTCACATGAAAGAAGTTCACCTTATACAGTGCACCACTGTGTGTTGCAGGAGCATCTGACAGACCTGAAAGAAGATCTAGATAAGGATGAATGTAAACAGGAGCCCGAGGTTATTTATGAGACGAACTGTCACTGGGAAGGGTGCACAAAGGAATATGACACTCAAGAGCAGCTCGTCCATGTGAGTAATGGTTGGGAGGAAACCCCAGCGATAAATTTGGGTTTCTGTGCACTTGTACTCATTTTTTATCAGTAGCTGCAGTACAGCCAGAGCTCACTCTGGGAGCTACTAAAGGTGCAAATCAGAGATATGGTGTGTAAACACTGCCAAAGCAGGTTGCTGCTCCCCTAGGAGTTTAGCTGCAAGAAGCCTCTCATAGATTATTTGATGTTGCTCTCTTCTCAGCTGCTGAGGCTGCAGTTTTGGTCTCCCTTGTGCATGAACCAATGACAGAAGGCTCTGTGCAGAGGACCTGATCAGAAAATGGGGAAGGAGACTGAGCCCTTCCCTCTTTGCTGGACATACTCACTGAGCCTCCACATGCACCTACACCAGCTATGCGTCAGGGACCATCCATACTGTCCTCAGTCCTTGTCCAGCCTGTGAAAACCTTTTATGCTGCTGTGACATGAGCCATGGGACCATATCACTTAGGAGCTCTTGACCTGCTCAGCTCATTCCTCCCACAAAAATAGAACACTTCAGGGGTTAGAGACATGCTCCAGTGTCTCCATCAGGGCCTGAAGTATATAAAGTGGGTTGATTTTAAAAAAATTTGGAAATAGGGCTTCCATAATCACAGTGGTGTCCCCAAACCAGTGTCAAAACTGCTTTCTGAAGGATCCCCAAACTAAGTCATTAGCCAGATTTCCAGTTCTAATTAATTCGAAGAACCTTTTGTGTGCTTTGCTTCACCTGGGAATCCATCATTTGTTTTCCTTTTGCTTCTTAGGTCAACAAATCCCTCAAACTCAGAACGACTGCTTGTGAAATCAGACCTGATCTGTGTCCGAGCCCCATCCTACCCTCAGCCTAGCACCTTCCTAGTCCTCACTTTGGGTCTGTTGTGCAAAACCCATTTGTAGACAGCCCAGAGCTGCTGAGAATTCACTAGCTCCAGCAATCCTGCTGCTTTTGCAGCAAAATGTTGGATTGAGCAAATTTTGTGTCAGAACCTGATATCTTCTTTCCCTTCAGCCTTTTGCTGCTTGCCTCAGCCAGGCTCCAAGACTGCCAAGGGCCACCCACGTGTGACTCACGTGTAGCCCTCTTCTTGAGGGCTATATATCTTCATTTTTGTCATTTTTAGATGCCACCAAGAAGGCATCAGTCTCTGTTTCCCCAAGCTCAGCACACAAACATTATCATAGCCCAGAGGGACTACACTCTAAATAATTATTTTGGGCATGTGCTCTTCTTCCATTGAAGGCTAGCACCTGCCCACCTTTGCCAGAAGTCACTGGTTCAGTGCAGCAAGTCCTTGAGTACAGACAGATTTGGAAATGGTTTTCAGGGCCAAATAAGTGATAATGTGCTTAATAGGTTGCACATTGCATGCCACAGGCCATTACTTTCCTGGAGTTAAACCACAGCAGCCCTGTCAGATGGGCTGGGCTCACGTTTGTCCAGCAGTATTTGTGTGTCTCCCTCTCAGACGTAAGAAAAACTCTTTAACTCTGAGCAGAGAAAAGTGTAGGGCAGATCCAGGCAGCTCAGCACAATTTATTTCCAGAGAAAAGCCAAAGAAAAATATTTGATGGAATGCCCACAACTTTCCTAAATTTGGAAGGTTGTAAAAACAGAGACTTCTGTACTGTGATTACTAGCAACATGGGCTTGTGGATTTGGATTGCCCAAAAATACACATGTAAATGAAATACAGATGTCGTGGGCCAACTTCTGGGAAGGTGGCATCCCACTATACATGGAAAAACTCTAGTTTGTGTGCAGAGCAAAGTACCTGGGCATGCAAAGTCCATTCTCCATGCACAGTGGGCAATGTACTTATGGGAGATATGCATATCAACAGGGAGCAGCAGGAGTGAGGACATATTTTTGAAAACACCACTGCTGTTCCCAGCCTCAAAGGTCACACTCAACCTTCACGCACTTGAGAGAAGCCCAAGCAAAGCCGCTGGCCAGGTGGGGGTTTGATGAGAGCTATGGTGCTTTATCTGAAGTAGGGAGAGTTGTGCAACATTTCCCTGTTCCTCCACCATGTGAAGGGCAGCAGATGTTGCCCAGATAGTGAGTTTTAAAAGCCTGAAGCTGGTACAGTCCTACTCCCAGAAATGTTTGTTCCTCTGGCTGAAGCAGGATTGAACAGGCGAGCCTGTGCACTCCCCTGCTCCTAGGACTGGCATGTGTAGTGTTGGTTGTAAGTCAGACTCCCGTGCAAACAGAGCCAGGAGACTTATCTTCCCAGTCTGGTCTGGACATGGCTCAGCATGTCTATGGTGGGGTTCACCAGATTTCCACCATCTGAGGCTAACACCTCATGTAACACTGATGCCATGTTACAAAAGCCAGTACCATAGGCAGCTGAGCTCCAAACCCATATGAAATCTCTTCCAAACCCAGCCTCCCCTGACCCTCCTGGCACACAGCTTTGGCTTTCAGGGTTTACCTTTGGTGCTCAAGGGCTCAGACAGGTGCCATACACCTCCTCTTGCCCCTGGGTAGACCTGGTGCCCCAAACAGCAGGACCCTGTCCCCAGGAATTGGGCTACAGCACACAAAATGCCGGGGACTATGAATGTCAGTGGTTCTGTTTTAATGCTTTTATGTGTCCTCAAGCTGCCTCACCACCCCAAGAAAGTCCTACCCTGAGCCACAACATGTGTGCCTGGCCTTGGCCGTGGGGATGAAGGCGGGGGCTGGAAAAAAATCTCAGCACAGAAAAAAAACAAAACCCAAACCCGAAGTAGTTTATTTTAGGATTTCCTGTCAGTGAATGTCTGCTGAAAACACAGGAGCGAGGACAGGCATTATTTTTGGCAACGAAACCCCATTCAGAGAGACAAGGCCACTGAGGGAACAGCGCTGCTGTTGGGCTGGTCTCCGGCTGTTTTATTTTCAGCAGGGCTTCATCTGCCCAGGGCTGGGACAAAGCAACCCTTCTCTTCCTCCCAGGGTGGATGAAGGCACCATTCTGGGCCTGGCTTTTCAACACCCTGGCACAGAATTTCATGGACCCGAGTAATTAGCAGTAGTTGAGGCCACCAAGCTTTCCATAGCACATAGCTTGCAGATGCTGTCATTTCCTGCCAGCCACTAGTAGACAGCAGGTAGATATATCTTAGGGCACCAGTGTAAGGGCTGGCACCCAAGCAGACTTAGAATCATTGAATCAGAGAATCGTTTAGGTTAGAAAATAACTTTAAGATCATTGAGTCCATCTGAGGCTTGTCTCCTCCTGTCCCCTCTCCTCTAGCAGTGCCCCAAGAAAGAGTCCCAGTTGTGCAACACAACACAGGACGGTTTAGCAGAGACAAAAATGACTTTGCCATCCTCCCCAAGAGTGACATTAGGCAGACCAGGAGACATCAAGAGGGCTCCTCTCTCCCTGGCACCATGGATCCCCATTGCTTTTGAAAACCTCCCATTTATAGCTGCTTTGGACCCAGTACCTGGTCTGCTGGGTGCTGAGCACCTTCTCCTGCAGAACACACCAGACCACAGAGGTGGGTCCCATGCCCATGGTGTTACCTGTGCACCTGGGACTCAGGTGCAATGCCTGACCACAAGCACTGGGGAGGAAACAGCTGGCTTTCAAGGCACCATGTGTGATTTACTGCCATTAGCTCTTCAAGGAGTGACCTGCTTCTCCCTTCTTTCCTACCAGCACATCAATAACGATCACATCCATGGGGAGAAGAAGGAGTTTGTCTGCCGCTGGCAGGACTGCACGCGGGAGCAGAAACCCTTCAAGGCTCAGTACATGTTGGTGGTGCACATGCGAAGGCACACCGGAGAGAAGCCACACAAGTGCACGGTGAGCTGTGGGGACACGTGGTGCATCTCAGCTTGGCAAGTGGGACACTGGACTTTGGTGGTCTCACAAATGTGTGTGCAGACACAGGCATGGCTTTAAGCAAGGCTTTCCCAGCATACCTGCCAGCACCCAGCTCAGGGCCAGCCTAGCTCTCTGTGTTTGAATTAGAGCTACTTGCAGGTTACACCCTGGGGACAGGGCAAGTGATCAAAGAGGGTATCAAGATGTTAGTGGGTGAAACTAGATTTCCTTGGGGAAAATGAGTTCAGCTTTACTACAGATTTAGAGAGTAACAAGTTTCTTGAGGCAGAAAATCAGCCAGTTCTTACATCCAAGAAGGAAATCTAGTAACCCCACACTGTGGGGAACCACCTAGCCTTGGTCATGTCTAACTCAGCATCACCCAGTACTGCTGCTGGGGCTAAAGTGTCCCTCATCCACCTGCCCAGGTGTGCTCATGAGCCTCCTTCTAGCCTGGGGCAACACCTCCTGCCTCTGCTCTCTTAATCCAGAGGTGTGGTCAACCCCTGGGTGCTTAAACCCTAAAAGAAGCAGTCCCCAGACTTACCTAGTGCATGAAAGACCTGTGCTCTTCTCCTCTTCAACCTTGAGATATTAAAGCCTATATTTGCCTTCACACATGGTATGTCCATCCACACTACTTGCTGTTGTGGGGCAGCCAAGGATACCTGATGGGGGACACAAGAGAGAAGCAACCTGTGGAGTTTAGTGGCTGTGGCCAACTGGTAGAAGAGGAGAGGTGTTCACTAGCTCTTTCCACAAAGCTCTTTTTCCTCCCAAAGGTCCATCCCTGTCTTTTTATATTCTCTCCTTCCTGCCTTCTGACAGTTTTTCATACCTCCTTCACTGTCAGCATTATGCTGTTCCTCTTCCTAGAGTCTCAGGGATGAGTGTCTTTCTGCCGAGCAGATGTCTGAGCCTTCTTCCCATGTCTTCCTCCTCTGCTCCAGTACTCACTTCCAGCCCTGCTCCCTCCCTGGCTCTGCCCCAGCTCCTGTTTAGATATATTAGAATATCTATGATTTGCTTGCTTCACGACTCCTTTATCAATCTTCCAGCCCTGTATTCATTTAATTTAGAGCATAAGCTCCCCGGGGCATGGGGCCATGTCCTTTCTTTCAATCTTCTAAAGCACTTTGCCCAGTTCTAGTGCTTTACCAATCTTCCTTAAAAGTATCAAGGAATATTGATCATCAGTGTGCTACAAAGTGAGTGGTGAGGGTAAGTCTAGCCCTGCCTTGGCAGGTTGGGTGGCTCAGAAGACAGAAAGCAGCAGGGACTCCATCCTTTCCAGTGCTGTAATAGAGCAGGATAAAGCACCACTGCACAATCCCGCCTCTTTCAAGTCTCAGTTGTGTGGCACAAGAGCAATGGCAAGGCCGTGTATGTTTGAGTCTCAAGTCATCCTCTGCCTCCTGGAGAACTGCAGTCCCTCCATGTGCGATATGTCACAGCAACTCTCCCCAGACTGGAGTACCACTAGTTTCCAATTGCCTGGGATCCATGGCAGCTCTGCAGATGGTGCCCTTCTGTGACAGAGCATTCCTTGTCCAAGTCTGGCAGTGATTTTTCAAAGCACCATTTGCTTCAGACAAGAAGTCTGTGGTGTATATAAAGCTACAGATGAGACCAATTGCAGCCTGGGATTCGGTCAAGGATTAATTCAACAGATGACAGCCAGAACTCCCACTGACATAATCAAATCCACGCGTAAGAGTGGGAACAACTGCTTTGAACACACACAGGCTGCTTTGCTGAGAAGTTCTTACTCGAAAATGTGGCCTCAGTAATTTTGCTCTAAATAACTGCATTTTTGTGTCAGTATCCAGCGAAACCAGAATTGACATGTGAGTTGCCTCATGCTGAGTTCCCTTTGTTTTCCAGCAAGTGGAATGATATATTTTAATAACCAAAAGTAACTTGAGCTGTAAAGAACTGTTTGTACAGAGCAAGAGAAGAAAGGGGTATACTGTGCTACCTCAAAACTGCGACATGTTCTATGGTCCAAATGGGCTAATGAAAGTTGACTGTGGAAGGGGAGTTGGATCAATCCCATCCCAACAAAGCCATGTTAGGAATCAACTCTTGCAGGATGCTCCTACTGTCCATGAAGAGACCTGGATATTTCAAAGCAGAGCAAGTTTGCCTTATGTCCTCCACACCTATGCTAGACCTTAAAGGGAAGCTTAAGTAAGCCTACTTGTTTTCCAGCCAAACAAAGTTATATGGGATCAACCTGTGCCTACTTGTCCTATGGGTTTCATGGGCTGCTTGTTTGCCTCACTTCTTAGCACTGCAGCTAGGTCATATGCCCATGGGATAAGAGACAGGTACCATTGCTACTGCATGCATTTGCCTTTGGCCTCTGCCTCAAAGGGCCAGATCTCTGAACATGTAGGACCACTCAGCTGCCCACAGGGAAATCGGACACTGAGCTATGGCATGACCTGTCCTGTGATGACAGCAGTTTCTCCACCAGCCAAGGCTCAAATGTAGCAACATGAAGTCCTGTCATATCTGGACTGAACCTGTAGACACATTTAAGTGATCTGAGTAAAATACAACACCCTGTGGCTTGCATACATTACAACAAGGAGGGGCTGCTTTGTGAACTTCAGTGTGTTTTAAGGTGATTGCATAGGAAGGGCAGCATGGGCTTTTCACGGCTCCCAGCTGAACAGCAAGTGCAGCATTTAGCTAGAATTTGGAAGGGAGCCCTGCATTTCTTAAAGCCTCTTCCAGTGTTTTTAAGTTCCTACTTGTTTCATCAAAGAGCATTCAAGACAACCTCCTTGGTTTGAGGTGAAATCCTCCCATGCTTCAGACAGGGCAGGTGCAGAGAGAAGCCTTCAGCCCAGCCATAGTGGAGGGTGGCAGGACTTACATCACTCAGAGCTTCACCATGTCTCTCAAGCGTCTCCTTCTCGTTGTGTGGGCAGCTGGTTTCCTTCCAGGAGGAAGGTTCCTGGCCTGTTTTGTCATCCAAAAATCCATCTGTCTTCAAGATTGAAAGTCTTGTTTTTTCAAACTGGTAATGTCAGACAGCCTGACCACAGCATCCTCTGAGAGTAGACCCAAGCTGTAATTTGGGAAACTTCAAAAGCTTGCTAGATTTCTGCTTGTGTGTTAGAGAATGGTCTGGCCTTTCCAGTGCTGGTGCTAGTGAATTTGCAAGGATGGTCAATCTTTCAAGAAGCCATCAGTTCTCTGGGTGGGAAGGAGAGGGCCTCCATTTCTGACTGTGTTAACTGCAGAGGGATGGAAAGAGGGGCTAAGAGAGCCCTAGAAGGAGTGGAGGGGTGTTCAGCCCTGCTGGAAAAAAGAGTCTCTTGTTTAAATGTCAGGTGGGTACCCAACAAGGAGCAGCACCTTAAATATGACTCACCACTGAAACTCTCAGCCTGCCTAGGGAAGCAAATTCTCCCAACAAAGTGGATGTTGTTCTCTAAAACACAAGCCCTTTAAAGGAAAGAAAAAAAGAAAGAATCAGAAACAGATGAGAAGGGTTTAGGCAGGGGGGAAATAAAATTCTTCTGGTTAATTAATCATTCTTCTTGTGTTTTTTTATTTTAGTTTGAGGGTTGCTCCAAAGCCTATTCCCGCCTGGAGAACTTAAAGACACACCTGAGGTCCCACACTGGAGAAAAGCCCTACGTCTGTGAACACGAAGGCTGCAATAAAGCCTTTTCCAATGCCTCGGACAGAGCCAAGCACCAGAACAGGACACATTCCAATGAGGTAAGCCTGTGCTCACCGCAGCTCAACGGAGGGCTTTTTTTTAATTTTGCTGACAATAAACATACACTTTACATGCTGGACTCATGTAAAAAGAAACCTACTGTAATGAGAGGTTTTTCTTATTTTTTAATGGGATTTATTTTGCTGGAGAGCCAGACCACATTAGCTTTATGTTTATGAAAGCCATGTTTGAAATCATAAACAGATGTTAAAGTATGCAAACTTTTTTATTGGCTTTGGAAGTTAAAGCAGGCATTTTCCAAATTTATAATTTTTAGTAGCACAAATAGGATTGTGCAGTTGTGCATGCGCTGTTTAATATTACTGTGGAGCAGAGTTGTAGTAGTATAACAGCTACCCTGGATCCTGATGCTCTGGAAATAATACTCCCTCTATCATTTCATATACAATGATAGAACACAATGCAATGCTTTGTTAACCTTGGCTAATTAAGACCCACTATTAGTAGTTGGGGAGCAAAGGAAATTGCCTTTATTGTAACGCATGTGATGGTCTGTTGCAATCAACCACGGCCAACGATTGAAATTTATATTACCCCTAATTAGCTGACAGGGGAAGAAAAAACAACACTCCAAAGTTCTAATAGTGTTTGCAGCTCTGAAGAATTCAGTCTGTAGCCTAATTTGCAATGGTTAAATACAGACTATTGGAGAATGGAACACAATTGACACAGATGTCAGCTTTTTAAAGCAATGCTCTGTCTACAAAGGGCTTGTTGGGAATATTTCTATCTCTGGCATAACATCAGTCAGTGATAACCAAAGCTCTGAAGGTTTCAGAGATTCTGTCAGTGTCAGAATAAGGATTCAAAGTCTAGGATGCCCTTCTGTGCTGAATGATGCTGAGGTGGACCCAACAAATGACCTGGATGCCAGTGTTATTTGAATTGGTTTGGGTATAAACACAAACATCAGTATTGTCCTTCACCAGTGAGACATTTCCCAAGCAGAAGACAGATTAAAATTAACCCATATCTGCATTGGCACTAGGTAGTGTAGTGTTGGTGTAAGGCTACACGGACCTTGAGGCCAAGAGGGATCAACAATACATGCAGCTTCTCATCTGCTCAGCAACCTGCATTTCCAGTAACCAATGTTTGACTAAAACATAATTTGTAGTCTGTTAAAGAGTCTTTCCCTGAAAGATAAGCAGTTGTGATTTAATCTCACATTACAGGTATTAGAAATTGCTTGTTTTCCAGCCATGGATGCTGTCTCTGCCTTCCTCCAGAGCTGGATCCAATGTCCCTTTCATTGTTGCTATTTCCACCTCATAAGACTACAGTGTTAAGTCACTATCCATCTTCTTTCTCATAAGCTAGATTAGTCAATCAAGGCACTGAATATTCCCATTACTGTAGCATTCTATCCTGTCCTTAAATTTTGCATCTTTCTTCCATCCCTAAGGATTCTCATGAGGATGGGTCAAGACTGCTGGTAAACTTTCAGTGCTGGATACAGATTCTGACCAGTTTGTGCACACTGAAGCAGTGTGAGCTACTTTTTGCCCATAAATCACTTGAAGTCAGATCTCTAGAGTTTTTCCATTTCCTAGGCAGGCCAGACTTCCCCTTCTGTTGGGCCAGCTGGTGTCCCATGTTCCTACATGTGGAATTTTGGCTTTGGCTGTATTATTAAATGTCATTTCTTTGATGGGTTCAGTTTCACAAGTGATCCAGATCAGGACCTGCACTGGATCTGGGATGACTCATCACTTCATCTGAGCAGAGCTTGGACACGCTTGAAGGTCTGCTCCTTTGGGTTTCCATTGTGCAAGAAGGTGAGGCTGTAGGGCAGAGGCATCCAACTCCTTGTCTGTAGTGGACTCTGATCTCATATGCTGACACTTGGCACAGGCTGCATCCAACAACACAAATTAGAGACTCAGTTGACAGATAGGTATTTTATCCTCTGCTGCTGCTTCCCCTGGAAGATGCCAAAGCCTTCTCAGGTGCAGAAACAACATAGCCACTAGTCGAGGATTTGTACCAGACAATGAGAACTGCATGGCACTGCATGATCTTACATTTTGTGATCATGCTCTGTCCTGAATTGCTCTTAACCCTTCTTGATGCAACACAGGCATGCCTCAAGACTGCTGGGAGAAGTGTAGGCTTCATATATCATATAATGGCTCTCTGGGACACATATTTGACACCCTCTTTTTGAGGAACATATAACACAATCCTTTGCAAACATGTGATGTTCCTCATGGCAAAGCTTATTGAATTGGCTAGCAGGCCCAGGTGAGGGTCCTGCAACCATCTGTGGCCATGACCACTGTATTAGCAAACTGCACTGAGACCTTGGCTTGCAAAACCACATGAGTGCAAAGCAGGATTTTGTGGCTGTGGATGTTTCCCACTACCCATTGGTAACTCTGTTGTGGTTCCTAGCTACCTGCTAAATATATTCCTCTGCTTGCAGTGTTTACTTGGGAAACACCACAGTTTCAGAGTTAGTCATCCATGTCTTCTCTAAGTGGGAAGTTCCAGGTTCCCTGTATTTGACTCTGTCATTGTGTGACAGGACATAGGTGTATGGTCCAAACACACCAAAGTTCAATGCTGGGTATATATTACCACACTGGCTGTTGTTTGATTGTTGAGTATTTAATTTTAAATTTCAGTGGCTATCTGAATCCCTTCAGCAGATACCTCCAAAGTTACCCCTGGGAAATGGGCTTTCATCCTCTGACCAGTCTCCAGTGCATACACAGAAGAGTGGCATGAGTTAATGGCCAGCCAGAAGCTCGGAGTGACATTTTCTCCAATTTAAGCTAAACAGGGGTAAAATGCAGAAATTCAGTTCTGCCAAGTGACTGGGGAGTTCTCCAGTTGTACCACCCTAAGGAGTATCATGCTGTATGTGTATGGGAGCAGGAGGGAGGCATCTGAGATATCTGAATTGTTGACTTCACCAGGGCATATACTGCATTAGGTGTCAGAAGCTGGATAACCCAGGGGATATATGAAGGCATGCCAACAAAACAGCAGTTGTGCTCAGCTCAGTTGCAGGAGGTATTGCCTGATGAAGAGGATGATTGTACCCCATTAGGTGGAGTATCTGCTGTCCAAGCAACGGTGAACATGTTACCCTAATTACTGGTGTCTGAAAACTCAGAACTATCAGGCCTAAAGGTTTTTTTACAAAAATTCCTTAAACTGTTTTAGCACATATGGTAGGAGTTCTATTTTAATAGCAACAATAATATTTCTATGATGCCTTGTCCAAAAGGTTGCATGAGATTTATAAACAAACTATGTTACTTTTTGTGCTTTGATTTACCCAGCTTTAAAATATATTAAATATTTACCTCACCGGGGCATTAGGACGATTTAGTTCATTCAAGTGATGTGCCAAGGTCAGTCAGGAAGCATGCTTTTCAATAAAAAACAGCCGTTCAGTGTTTTTCATGTGATGATACTGGCTTTCTGCAGTGAATATATACTCCTTTGTATTTTTTTACTTAAGCTTCTGGACAAAATTACAAAACATATTAAAAAAAGAATAGGAATGGTCATTTTGGGTAGCCTTCAAACAAAATCTATTTGGTTTTTGTCATGGATCTATCCTAGTGCATTGGCAGGAAAATATGTAGAGTAGCTCTGAGGATGAAAGTGGAACTTGTGATGAATTCAGAGCTTCCAGCACAGCAACATCAGCTCAAACAACTGCAGCGCTTAATATACTTTGGAATTGGAAGCTCAAGAAAAAAAAATAGTTTAAAAAAGAAAAGTATCTGTTTGCTGACTTCTGTTTTAAGAAGCATGGCTTCAGCCTTGTTTTCCTGTGGCAATCAATGATTCATGAATTTGGGACTCGAGTGCTATCGTCTGAAAAAAACATTGCATGCCTGTGGTTTGTTTTGCATAATAACAGATTTCAAGGTGACAGGTGCAGAAGTGGTATGATAGATTGGGTAGGGTAAATCTAGTCTGGCTTGGTTTCACTGGAATTCCATCAGCAGAAGGTCTCAGACATTTTCTTGGTGTACACCCCACCTTAGTAGAGAGAATGTGTTATGGCCAGTCCCCTACATAACCTCCTTCCCTTCTGCAATCAAGAAACATTCCTGTGGCCACCCTAGCAAATACATACATGGGAAAATAATATTAGGAAAGTATTCCATGAATTCTTAGTTGTCTTTTAATCTAGAAACTGAAAACAAGGAATTTAGCCAACATTAAATGACTAGCCAGGTCTGTGTGGATCAGCAGCAGCCCATATATCACATCTTAGAGATTTCAGTCTTAAAGAATCTTGTGAAGCAGATGCTCCACATTTTGCTGCTGCCAGCCACTATGCTCATTTTATTTTCTTGGCCCATACACTGTACCTGGAATATTTGGGCTTGTTCTAACTATAACCCAAGATTTGCTTTTATTGACAGAAACCCTATGTCTGTAAAATCCCTGGCTGCACGAAGCGGTACACAGACCCCAGTTCTCTCAGGAAACACGTCAAGACCGTGCACGGGCCTGATGCCCATGTCACGAAGAAGCAGCGCAACGATGTTCACCCGAGGCCACCTCCGCTCAAGGAAAATGGGGACAATGAGGCAAGCGCCAAGCAGACCAGCAAGATTTCAGAGGAGAGCCCCGAGGCCATCAGCACCACAAGGAGCATGGAGGATTGTTTACAAGTCAAAACGATAAAAACGGAGAATTCTGTGGTAAGAGCAATAGCTCTCGGCAGAAATGATGTGGCCCCTAATTTCTCCAATGCAACAGGGGCGTGAAGCATTTGCATGCCATTTATCTCTCCGAGCAGTTGCCCTTCACCTGCCTACACCCTAGAGTTCATGTCCAGAGATGAAACTGCAGGTCAGGGCACAGTACAGTATATTTTGCACCTTCCTACCCCAGCATCAAAAATTCCCGCCCTCATAGTCACGGGGACCACATGATTCCTGCTGTTGAGCTTGTCCCCCCCATGCTGTGAAAGTGGGTAAAACTCAGTGTTGTGATCAAATGAGCTTTATGTACCTCACCAATTTAAAATGAGCAGCTACCATAGGGCAAAAATTGACAAACACTTCTTGAAGCAGAAGTCCTGGTTTAAGAAGTTACTTTTCTCCTTCTCCCTGCACCTTTCATTATTTTTCTTTTCAAGCTGCTGCTGCACAGCAGTTTTGCTGGCACAGCTCTGTTGTGGGGTTTCAGATTAAGCCAGTGGAGATAAAAGTAGCTGTTTCATTTTTGTTGGATATCTTAAAGCAACTTCAATTCCTTGGTCCCCTTCAGCATATACAGAAGCACAGAATCGCTGGGGTTGGCAGGAACCTCTTGAGATTTTCTGGTCCAACTTGCCTACTCAAGCAAGGTTGGCTAAAGCAGACTGCTTAGGAGTACACAGGTTCAATACACAACTCTCATCTGCCACAGAAAATTGTACTTGGACAATGGATACATCAGAAAAGACCTTCACCTGCTAAGGAGAGTGTTCACATAATTCCCAGACTTCTCACTAGAGCTGAAAGGACTTTGAGCTCCAAAATATATATTTTCATTATTTGAATCCAGGCTAAATGATTGTTATTCCCATGAAACAATATGCCCTGGAGCAACAAAGATTTTCTAAAAAAAAGTTTAAGGGATGTGTTGTTGGACAAATTACTAATAAGCAGCATGTTTCAGTTAGGAAGGACTTATTGTCACAACCAAAGTGTCTCTAATTGACTAAAGGAACAGTTTGACTGTGATGAGATTCTGTATTGAGTTACAAAAACTGAGCGTGAGAAGCACTGGCCAGAATGACCTTTCTCCAATACTCTTCTTCTGTGTGTTTTGTTGCTTTTTTTTTCCTGACAACACAGATGCAATCACAGCTCTCCACCCTGTTTGTCTCAAAGGTGTGAGGTTGTTTTCCTAAGAATCTGTGCTTCCAGGGTTGCAGCCAAGCCATCTTGCTGGTGGCAGGGCCATAGGCCAGATGTTCCTCTCCACTCTTCCTGTCAGCATTGCGTACTTCACTCATGCACATCTAGTGGGCAACATCTAGCCTGGCAGGTCCATGTCCAACTCCTGTTTCCTGGTTAAGGTCAGGGTGGTGGGAGGGATGAGATGCATCACTGGTTCTCATCATTCAGAGGCCCCTTGTTTTGACCTATTTTTGGGTCTCATCCCAAACCCATGAAGATGGGTAGGAAGTCTCTCATAGCGGTCTTTATCTGGGCCCTCAAAGGGGGAAGGCAGTGAAGATGGGGTATGAGAGAAGGGAGATGTTGGCAATTTGGGTTGTATTCTGCACTCCCCTCTTCTTCCTTTTACTAACATGGTCCTTTCTGTTAATGTCTTTGTTCTAACAACCTGTTCTTTATTCCCACTTACTCTTCCTTACTCTACCTTCCTAAGGACAGTCGGTACTAAGGTGAGCAAAGAAATCCTTTGTATTAAAATACTATATAAAGCACAGTCTCCTGCAGATCTCCTGTGCCCAGCCCACCCCTGTGGGGTGGAGGCAGAGGCATGAAGGGCAATGGGGTGGGACAGGGGATATTTGCTTGAGCACAGAAAGGGGGAGGACACAGTGCCTGAGGATTCCCCTTGCCACATTTCTCTCAGCATCACAACTTATTAAATCCTGGGATTGCAGGCCCTACCATCCCGATTGAAGAGCAGTGAGGCCATCAGAGACAGGCAACCCTGCCCATGAGGGCTGCTATGGAGCAAAGTAAAACACTGCACTCCCACCTTGGCCTGAGGCAAAGTACTTTGCCTTTTCAACACTCTTTTTTTGCTGGAGCATGGGCCTCAAGCAGAGAAGCCAGGCATCCCATCTGGTAGCAGCAACAGCTACCTCAGAGCAAGTTCAGACCATTTAGTGTCTGCTGCAAATAAACTACTCAATGTGAAATGCAATTCCTAATGTAAAATAAAATAAATATTTATGGTGCTTATCTGCCGTATCGTAAGTGGGAGTTAGCAAACAGTGAACCAAGTTTTTATCTGTCTGGGAAGTTTGTCAGGTAACCTAATTACATGTTAGGGTATTTTAAAGACAGAAATATGTTGTGTCTGAAGTACTTAAGCCTTGATCCTGTGTTAGATAAGCCAGTGCCTGCTGCAATATACCTTGCATAACCAGGCAACATGCTGCTATTCTTTGAGAAGCATCTGTCCTTAATCTTTTGGAGGAACAGCATTTGATTTCTCTCCATCCTCCAGTTGAACCCATCATAGTTTCTGCAGCTGTGGGGTGCTGTCCTGCGCTCTGGTAGAGTTGAGGTCCTCCTGCAGGGAAGGGTAACAAGAGAGGACAGAGCCTGGGATAAGGTCAAGTGTGTGGAGCCCACTGGGGATGCTGGGCTCCTGATTTCTTTCCATCCATGTTTCTACCTGCCCAACTCCTTCTCTTTTCCTTACCCAAGATGTGTCAGTCCAGTCCTGGTGGCCAGTCGTCATGCAGCAGTGAGCCGTCACCCCTTGGCAGCACCAACAACAATGACAGTGGAGTAGAAATGAACATGCACAGTGGGGGAAGTCTGGGAGATCTGACAGCGTTGGATGACAACACTCCTGTTGTGGACTCAACAGTCTCATCTGGTAATTCGACAGTCAGCCTGCAGCTAAGGAAACACATGACGACGATGCAACGACTTGAACAGCTCAAGAAAGAGAAACTCAAGACAGTTAAGGATTCCTGCTCATGGGTGAGCCCGGCTCCACAAGCCAGAAATACCAAGCTGCCTCCCATCTCAGGAAACGGTAAGCCCTGAGTCTGGGCCATGTCATGTAGGAAACCTCCCAAATTTGACCGTGGTTTCATAACCAAGAGTCTGCCCTGGAGAAGGATCATTTCTTATGGCCTCTGAGTCAGCCCTTGCTGGATAAAGATGTCAGGTAAAATGGAAAGCTTTGCTGTAAGCACAGCTGTCTAGTGATGTGCAACAGAAATCCATATGCTCATGCTACAGAGCTATGAAGGGAGACGGAGATGTTGGTGTCCTTTTTTCTGGGCTTGCCCAGGATACAGAAACAGCTGTCCTCACTGTCCCAGTGGCAGCCGCAAGACTGCTTGGTTTTGTTCCAGTAGTAACAGTTCTCCAAGGGCTAATGTGCCTCTTGGGAGACTGCTGGAGTACAGCAGCAATCCAGACAAGCCCTTCATCCCTGATCTTGCTCCGACGGGCCTTATGTCACTCAAGAGCTCCTGGCTATTGCCTACAGCTTCATATGCTAGTTGTCCCCATATGCTGTGTATTCCTGATAAAGGCATAGTTATGATCCCTTCAGTGCTCCTCAAACTTTGCTAAGAAGTCCCAAGGCATAGGGCTTGGGTTATACTATACCCCAGGGCTTAGTATATTTGAGCTGTTTTGTTTACTCAGGGGAGAGCCTTTGTCAGTTTGTGGGCTCTCAGCCTCCTATCCCTGACTGCTGTGCATTTGTCCTGGTGAGTGCTGTAGTTGTAACTGTGCTGGCCCCACGCACTGCTCACACCAGTCCTCTTGCTACTAAGAGGAGCCCATATGGAGGCACTTCCTCAGCAGCTGAGTGTCAGCAGGGTACATACTGCAAAGACTCTGCAGTAGGGACTTCCTGTCTTCTCTCTCTAGCCTCTTGCTCTTTGTGAATGGACACAGAGCTGGAGATGGAGTTTTGAATCCACTGGCAGCAAATGAAATTCACTATCATTCCTATAAAATATTTGCGGGTGGCTTTGTGTGTCTCTATTCTGGCACCAAGAACACTACCAAGTGGAATTTCTCAGCTAACTAAACCTTTTCTTTCCCTTTAACCTTCCTCTCAGGCTCTATTCTAGAAAATAGTGGTGGTTCTTCTGCTACGCTGCCTAATCCCAGAATAATGGAGCTGTCTGTCAATGAAGTTACAATGCTGAACCAACTCAATGAGCGCCGTGACAGTACAACAAGCACCATCAGCTCCGCCTACACTGTCAGCCGCAGATCATCAGGAATCTCCCCATACTTCTCCAGTCGCCGTTCCAGTGAGGCTTCACAGCTCGGACACCGTCCCAATAACACGAGCTCTGCCGACTCCTATGACCCAATTTCAACAGATGCCTCCCGTCGGTCGAGCGAGGCAAGCCAGTGCAGTGGGATGCCAGGTCTGCTGAACCTCACACCAGCTCAGCACTACAGACTGAAAGCCAAGTATGCTGCTGCCACAGGGGGCCCTCCTCCAACTCCCCTGCCAAACATGGAGAGGATGACCCTGAAGAACAGGATCTCACTTATGGATGGACCAGACCCCACCTTGCCCTCCGTCCGCCTCCCACCAGGCCCCAGGCGCTGTAGTGATGGTAACACCTATGGCTACCCATCAGCTGCAGCATTTCCCCACGAGGTGCCAGGCAACTGCACAAGACGGGCAAGCGACCCAGTGAGGAGACCTGCTGGAGAACCCCAGGCCCTTCCACGAGTTCACCGCTTCAGCAGCACCAACAGCATGAACCCCTTCCATCCTCCTCACCCCGCAGAAAGGAGGAATTTTGGCCTCCAGAGCTATGTGCGTTCAGATGGGAGCCTTCCCCGGCACACCTACTCACCCCGACCACAGAGCATCAGCGAAAACATCGCCATGGAAGCCATGTCCGGGGAGGCAGAGGCACCCATCGGTGATGATGACATTATGCTGCCAGATGATGTGGTACAATACATCAAATCACAGAGCACTGGGACAGCAGCTGAAAGCACTTCCATGGGCTACAGCAACGAGATGCAGAACTTCCAGGGAAGCGGGAAGCTGCAGCCTCCAGCCTTGCCTGGCCAGCGCAGGATGGCAGTGGCTGAGGCAAGCATGAGCCACTTGGGACCCATGATGCCAGAGTGCCCCACAAGCTTTGATGTCTCCTCAGACATGAATAAAAATAACATGCCTGTCCAGTGGAATGAAGTCAGCTCGGGTACAGTTGATATCATGTCCAATCAGTCAAAGCAGCAGTTTTCTCAAGGGAACTTAGCAGTGGTCCAGCAGAAGCAGAACTTTGGTCAGTACCAGAACTACAGTCAGCAGCAGATGCAGCTGCTAGAGAACAGTATGAACATAACACAGCAGAACTTTATGCAAAGAAACGTGGCTATGGATGGGCAGAGGCTAAACTGCATGCAGCTGCGGCAGCAGCCAATGAGCCTTGGCCCTGGCACGAACCCCGATCTGGGCTTGCACGCAGGGTATAACCAACCTCATCAGATGATGAGCCCCAGTGCAATCAGTGGCAACCCAAATCAGATCTCTCCTTGTAGCAGCATGGCAGCAAAGTCTGGACCTCACCTTCACCCTCAGCAAATGGACATGGCAACTGACCCTTCTTTAATGGTCGGCAGCAACGGTGAGCGCGCAATGCTGGGTCAGGTCATGCACGAACCTAGTCAGCAGAACTACTCATCTCAGCCAACCCACCTGAACTTCCCCATGGCTCAGGAGGCCTTTCATCAGCCCGTCATGACCTCCAACCAGGCCAGCTTTGAGCCTCAGCAGAGCATGATGGGCTCAGCCACACAGGCATATCCACACAGCATGGTCCAGCCTCATCCTCCGCCCGAGCCAAGCCCGGCCACCAGACCCCGAGGCCTCCGCACTGTCCAGCAGCTGGGCTACATGAGAACTCCCCACTCTACAAACACTATCAGCTCAGGCCAGGAGGCTACGGAGGCCATGCATAAAAGAAACAGCGACATGTTGCCAGCAGCAGCACAGCAGTGCACAGATGGCACAAGGGAAAACAATTTGATGTACTATTATGGTCAAATCCACATGTACGAACAGAACAGCAGCTTTGATAACCACGCAGACTGCCGGGTCAGACAGCAGCAGTGCGCGCTGAACGGCAAGCCAGCCACTCTACCTTCCCCGGGTGCAAACCAGGTGTCCAGCACGGTGGACTCGCAAGGTCTTGAGCCACCCCAGATAGATTTTGATGCCATCATGGATGATGGGGATCATTCAAGCTTGATGTCAGGAACCCTGAGCCCCAGCATCCTGCAGAACCTCTCCCAGAACTCCTCTCGCCTGACGACTCCACGAAACTCTCTGACACTGCCCACCATACCTGCAGGAATAAGCAATATGGCGATAGGCGATATGAGCTCCATGCTAACCACACTGGCAGAAGAGAGTAAATTTCTGAACATGATGTCATAACACTAAAGCACAAGGCCTTAGTGCTATCCAAGGGGCTCTGCGTCAAGCAGTTTTATGAATGTGCTTTTCAAAAATAATCTTTCAATAGAGTAGATTTTTTTTTAATAAGTATTAAATACATTAAAGGGATTCAAAATGAAAATTTTAAAATGTCTCTGTACAGAATTCTGTAAGCTATATCCAGGCAGTTCAGCACCGCACGGGTGCACCTCTAGTATTATTTTTTGGCTTGGTTTCCCAGAGCACTGAACAGTATCACCACCAAGCTAGGAGACAACATGAGCATGGTTAGAGATGAAACCCTCCCTCCCTGGCAGCCCTGTAAATAGCACTCGCCATTGTTTTCCGTTATATTTGCAAAAAAAATTTCATTTTTAACTTGCTCCAGAAAGAAACAGGAGGGTGTGGTGTTGATCAGAATTAAAGCCATACTATGTATTCTGCTATAGTACTCTCTGCAAAGAGTAGGGTTTAGTTACGTCTCCAAACAAGCCCTCTGCCAACAGTATTGTTTTATACCATAAATACCTTTATACCTTGCAAAGAGCATTGATTCCAAATGGCTTCTCAGCAAAGTGCCTTACCATGCTTTCGTGTTCAGTAGCCAAGGCCTCTCTTCCTTTAAAAATCAAATATAGTGCATTGCCAGAAGCGTATATAAAATGTACATTTATAAAAACATAGTGGTGTTTCTGAGAAAACATTGGAAAGACACATTGATGAGACACATAAAAGGTGAATGCACACTTTGATCAGATGTGTTTACAACGTGGTTTATATCATGTGCAGAGTGGAGCAGAGGCTTGGGAACAGCAATCACTGGGAAATAATCCCCCGTGGCAGGAAGGCTCGGGCGTGCAGACTGACACACACGCATAACTTTGTGCCCTCTGAGTGCAGTGGCTTCTGCGGGGGCCTCATGTGCACCTTTCATGTCAGCTCTCTGAAGCACACATTACCATGTCTCTGTGCAGCTTTGCAACGTCTTCGCTTTCTGTTGGGTTTTCCACGCTGCGGTGCTCATGTACAAAAAAGATGGTGATTAAGAGAGTTTTATGATGCTTTCAGCCTGGTCTGCACTATGGCAGCATTGTGGGAGCTGGTTTTCCTGACCAGGGTTTGTCTGTGTAACATACTCCGTGCAGGGCTCTGTCTGGGCTCCATGAACACAACAGGCACGTGGCTGCAGTGAGGCGAGGCCAAGCATGAGCTAATACACCCTGCCCCGAAAGGCTTATTTGGCATGCACCCGGTGCTACATTAACATGTCCCACAGCTTTGGTGAGCATGAAAAGAGCTGCTGTATTGCATAAAATATACCATGGACAATCTGGGGCCTTAGTTTGGCTAGTGCTTTGTGCTACAGTGTACAGCTTACTCTTTGTACCCAGCCTCCTTCAGTCCAGCACTGCACCTGCAGTCTACAGCTTAGGCAAACATCTGGATAGTCTCAGAACAGGTATTTGAGTCAAAATAGTAGCTCAGTCAGTGAAAAGTTTTTGGAAATGTCCTTGGGGAAGAAATGGGAGGAGCAGGGCCTCCCAAAGCCAAAACCACCACCAAAATATAACTGCTTGTAATAACCACCAGCTGTTTCCTGGCCAGTCCCACCTGGCACTGAAGTCAATCTTAGTTGCATTATTTATTTTTGCTGTCAAAAGACAAAAGGGTAGAAGTGGTGGGGTGCATATACCTGGGCAGGAGGCCTTGCTTAACTCCCATCTGCGTTGAACAAGGACATGTCTTTACTTCCTGCTCTCCTAGCATCAAATATTTTGTACCCCATATGTTGAAGGGCAGGGGATGTGTGACACCCCCCACCCCCTCAAATTCTCACAGTTTGACCGGACAAGCCTCTGTGGACCTTCACTCTCTCCTTCCTGTCTCCACTATCCACCTCATATCGATGTGATGTTCTCACTTGCATCTGACTCCATGCCCTGCACGGGACAGGGACAACTCTATAAAGGTTCTTCCTGCTGTCCCTGCTTTCATTTTCCACAAACTGATGTCAGGCTTGCTGTTTCCAGCATGGAAATGCCACATGTTACCTTTAGGCAGACTTTGCAATATCAGATACACCAGCAGCCATGATTGGCAGTGGTGGGTTGGGACAGTGCTGCTGCCAGGTAACCCTGGGTACAGCTGGTACAGGGAGGTGCTGTTTAGTGTCCTACAATCTCACCATCCTCATCCCAAATGCAGATGGTGCAGATAGGACACTCTCACCCCCGCCCTTCACTTACTGAGGCCCCTGTGACTTGCTGTTGTCCAGGGTGCATGAGGACAGGAAAGCAAAGCAAGGTGCCTGGCTGTTTATTTGTGTCTCCTGTGAAAGTTGTGTTTAAAGGGATTGCTTTATAGTTCGCTGTATATATTCTCCTGCAGTTACTGACCTTGCCCTTCCTTTGCATTTATGAAAAGAGGGCAGTACATATTTTAGGACATTGTATGTTGTTCTGGACACTTGGAGTACAACTGGGCATCCCTTGTGCTGAGATGGATCAGGCTTTCATGTGTCATTTAACTGCTAATCTGTTTTTTTTAACAGCTGTGTAGGGCAACGATGGCTACTGAGTCCCTCTTCACAGATATGTCATTAGCAAAAGATCAAATACAAAAGCAAAACCAAATTTCCAGTGACTTGAGATTTCTCAGACCTTCCAGTGGTGGTCTTCCTTCATTTACTGAAAAGTATTATAATAACCATTCCTGCACTGTATATATTATGTATAGAAGACATCATTACTAAAAGTACTGTAGGTGAATTGTTCTGTCAATTTATACCTTAAGAACATTTTTAGCTGTTTTCTACATCATAAGAACAGAGGTAACATGCTGAACCTGTATATAAACCTTTTGTACATTAAAAAGTAATTTTTTTCATAGTTCCTTGTGCCTGTTGTTATTGCTTTTTATTGGTAATGGTGGTTGGTCTTGGTCTGTTATTACCACACCAGTACAATTGTTTTAACTCTGGTGGTGCTTGGGAACAGCTGGTGAGGAGCTGGATGGTCCTTGTGTGTGAGTCACTGCATGGAGGTACATTGGTCTTGCTTTGAAGATCTTCCAGTCAACGGTGGGATGAAGGCGGCAGAAAGAGAAGCAATGAGGCCGGGGTGCTGCTGCAAGCACAGCCATTCTGCCCAGGTGTCATTCACTGTCCTTTTGGCAGAGCTGATTTGATGGAGAGTGACAATGCAGCAGGGACAGCACAGGGAAAGGGCTGAAAGCAAGGGCCAGAAGAATATGGCAACCAGAAGATTCATGGCAAAATGGCTTGTTGACCATCTTGGTCAGTGTCCAAAGGAAGCAGAAATAGGACAGATCAGCAGAGATGTGATGGGCAATGACAGCAACAAGTTAAATATTGGGTTTGGAGAAAGGAGAAGTGAATCCATCCACTATGTACAGGACAGGAAGCAATGATCTAGTAAGCACCAGATACATTGGTTGTGACCCTGCTAAAGCCTGCACCAGCTCATTGACAAGAAAGGTTTAATTTGCAGCAAGTTAGGTCAGCCACTCAAGAGACTGATTTTCACCTTGGTTTCATAGAGGTGGGTTAGTGTGGACAGGGCTAGAGCTTTAAGGCAGGGTGGAAGCTGTTCAGATGTGATTCTCATGGGCACAGCAATGAGTTTAGAATAAAGTCAGCTGTTGAACAAAGCAGTTGGCCAGTGAATCAGCCATGACACTTGGTGCAAATGAGCCATCAGTTTAATGCAGAGGCAGTTGAAGAGAATGTCCTTATTTCCCTTCGTGAAGGATCTCTACTGAGCCGACTGGTAAAATCGGGTCTGTCTCCTGGGCTCGGCTAGGATAGGGTTAATTCTAACAAGCAGCTGGGCGGGGCCACAGCTGGGATAAACGACAGAACCAATGAGATACTCGATACCTTACTGACGTCATGGCCCCTATATAAGGGGAGGGCTGGCTCAGGGAGGAGTTTGGGTTTTCAACGTGTTATGGGAGGAAGGATGGCGCGGCTCGGGTACCGGGTAAAGCCTCGTGTTTTATAGCACTGGCGTTGTGCATTATTTCATTATCATTATCGTTATTAATGTCGTTTCTCTTCTTGTTGTGGTGTTCTATTAACCGTCCTATCTCAACCCGCGGGGTTTCACCCTTTTTCTCCCTATTCTCCTTCCCATCCCGCAGGAGAGGGTGGGGGAAAACAGTGGGCGAGCGGCTGCGTGGTGTTTAGTTGCCGGCAGAGGTTAAACTGCGACGGTCTGGGACAAGTTCTTGCCCTATCGTCAGTGTTCCGTTATAGTCCGTGGCAAGAGATTGGCATATCCCGAGAAAGAATTAATCTTTCCTGGTTTAGACACAGAGGATGACACAGAGGATGTGGTGAGCTTTCCTCTGGAAGATGCCTGTCACTCTTCTTATTGATTGCAGTGAGACTCTGACTAGCCAGCTTGTATTAGATACCCTCTCTAGTAGAGTGAGATGAGTCCCATGCTCCTGTAAGTCTCTCGCACTCATCTAGACACCCTCAGCGCAGTCTGAGGTTGAGCCAGTGAACAAGTTGTTGATTAATGTGTTAATGATCCTGTTAGTCTGCAAATCCATTGGATAAATATCACACTTGTCTGTACTGTCCAAGAACCACAGAAAAAAAATGCAGTAATATTATTGAAAGGAAATTGTTCAGAGCTTTTGTATTGACAAAAGGCTTTGGAGACTCGGATCAGCTCTGACCGCTTTTCTACTTTAAACACTTAAAGTGGGTTTCTAATCTAGATCAAATGCTGCTTTTAGCTGGTATTTCACTTCAGAGCTAGATCAGGGCACACCTCTGCCTGTGTAAGAACACATTTATTACTTAAACTTGGCTGAAATTTCCTAGCAGCCCCCCCCGAGGTCATGTACCACTATGTGCATTTTTACTGCTCGTCCATCCTGGAATAAACGGGGATCAGAAAGCTCATTGCTCCAGTTGTAAGTGGGTAATAATCCTTCTGCAACAAATGTTGTTTATATGCCAGAGCTTGGAGTAGATACTACTGTGGCAGCTGCATAATATTCAATTAACCTTCCTTTTAATCAATCTTATCCCTTATGAAAATAAACCATTCTAACAGGGATGATTGTGACCTTCTTTGGTGAGTGTTAACCTCACTACCAAAATGAGTGGGAGCATAGGAGGAGTAAGATCCCACTGTGGTTCAAACCATCACAGCTTTTTAATATTGTACTAATATCTCAAGTTTTCCTGGGGGGGGAGAAAAAGCCCATAAAAGCTACTGTTGCTGTATCTGATTGCACTTACTGAGAACAGTCATTCCAAGGGCTTTTTATTGCAGTGGTCTCAGTAGGGATGACATAGGAGCTCTTGTTCTTTATGAGCTGTTGGATCTACTTGGAAGAGCATACATGTTGTAAATAAATGGTGTGTTTTATATTATTGGAAGGACAATTTATGACCAACCAAGGCCTCTTACAGCAGTTTAACTTGTAAGTAAAATGACCTAACACTTAAGAAATTTAGAAGCTACAAAACCTGTGTTGTGGCCAATATACTTATTTCTCCTTGATTTACGCTTCATCTAAAGCTTGAGATGGCTACATTAAATACGTTTGCTGTAAAAAATAAAAGTAAAATTTAAAAAAGAACAAAGTGATGCTTTCACACATGCTGAAATGTTTGTGACTACTATAGCTTCCTCAGATTGCACCAGCATCTCTGTTTCATGACAAAGGTCCCTTCTCCTCCATATTTCCATTTTCCTTCCACGGGCCTGTCAGGCAGATACGTGGGGGGCACAGTGTCCTGCCTGCTGTCAACTTTGAAACAGCTGCTGCACTCATCTACAGTGCACTTGCTGGACATGTTTCTCATCATTGTGAGAGCATCAATGGCTTACCAAAAAGTAAACTCTGTCTTCTACATCTGACTATCAGAGGCTATTTTGCCATCATTTCTGTGGTGGAATCAGCAAGGAGCAGAAGGCATGGCGACACACCCATGCACCAGGAAACCAGGGCCGTGGGACTTCATAAATCTTTGGTCTGTGTTGCTCTGGCTGGTCTTATTAGGTATGATCCAGGCTATTCTCCTTAGAGAAAGAGCATTTAAGGAAGGATTTCAAAATAGAAGCTTGGTCTGGTGCTCTGAATGTCTTCTATATAGAGAAAGCCTGCAGATAAAGACAACCTCCAAAAATAGCCCCTCCCCTGTCGCTATGTCTTTTCTGTTCCTCTTTGGGAAGGACCCCAGAGTGCTCTGCCCATACAAACATTTTCTCCTCTAGGGTTGACAGACAGATGGTTGTGGTATTTGACTCAGGAGCCCAAGGAACAGCTTTCCTGACACCTGAAGAGGGAATTCGGCAGAAGTAGAGCATACATTTCACAGCTGGATGTTCACCAAAGCACCAAGGCTTGTGCTACAGTGTGGTGATAGTGGTTAAAATAGATCAAATGAAATGAGGAGAGCAGCAGGGAAGGAAGGAAAATTCTAGACAAAGCAGGGCTAATCTTCTTCACTGCTTTGTGTCTCCCACCTGCAAAATTTCAGAGGCTGTGAGGAGTTCCTGGCCATGACAAAAGCAAAACAAAGAAGGGCTGCTTATACATGTGTGTAAGAGAGATCTGGTTTTGAAGAGTTTAGCTATGTAGAGCTTCACATAAAGGGCTTTAGGGAACAAAAGCACCAGTTTTAGTTCTGTTACCTCTTTTGCCTACTACTCAGTTGACCAGTCATGCAAACAGCCATCACCTGAAAAGTGACTTGTGGCACGGTGACTTAGAGTGCCTCAGCCACCTGCTCAGATGGAAACAGCCACAGCAGTGATGATGACTGAGGAACAGCTGGGACTGATTCACAGCAAGCTTGGAAAGGAGAAGCAGCCCCAGGCCTGGAGTCTGTAGGTGGGCTGCCCCCCCCTTTGGCAGCACCAGCACCCTGCCCTTGGCTGCAGACCTCAGAGCAAAGACGCTCCCAGCCTCTGCAGCTCAGCCAAGCTGCAGGAAACAAAAGTGCTTCTCCCTTTCTACCCACTGTTATTGTAAGCAAGAACCTGGTAAGCTCCAGGTGGATTTATTGGCCCCATTTCCCAGCTGGCAAAGCACCCCTCTGAGAAGGTACCTGCCTGCTGCATTTACCCATCTGACTGGCATCTGAGAAAAATGTCCCAACTGACTGAAAAGTGATGGTTTTTTTTTTTTTTTTGAGCAAAATGTCTTGATGCAAATCATTTAACCTCTGTGTCACTCATCAATAATGACAATAAGTGAAATTCGATAGCACTACATGAAATGCACAGAGGATTAGACATCACTCTAGGCACACTGAAAGTGGGAGGCATTACCATATCTAGGAGATCTTAAGGAGGGGTGAGAAAATGGGTTTTGCTCACAGTCCAAGAGGCTGTAGCCTATAACACCAGCACTGACTGAGGAAGGTGTTCCAAATGGTGATCCTAATCACTTCCTGCAGGCCAGTGAATTTGCCTTGTTAGCAGCCATCCAAGAACTGAACAGGTCTCACCTTGCTTGAGGAGCTCTCAGGAAATGATTGCTTGTCTTAGCAATGTCAGGAGATTTGTCAGTGAATATGAAAAATGTTTTCAGGGAATAGAAACTGGGGCTGAGCCAGGTGAAGGTTTCTACTTAATTGGAAAAAAAAAAAAAAAAAAAAAATCCCAGCATTTCCATCACTAACTGGAAGTGGGAGCATTTTGAACAGGTCATCAGTGATCTAGGTATTGAAAGCACCAATGACACCAAAGTAGTTGAGAAGGCTTTTCTTAGGGTCAAGAGCCAGCTTTGTGGCAATAGAACACTTCCAAAACATGGCCTGTAATCCTGTAATTGACCAAATTAGAAGGGAAATTTGAGATCTGATCCCAGTGAAAAAGCCTACCCAAAATATAACACACACTAATAGTGCATCAACACATTTAGCCTTAAAATCTTCTAAATCTAAACCTTGAGTTTAGAACACAGGGCTGAGACATGACTTCTCAAGTAGTCTTGTAAAAGTGACATCAAAAGGATTTTCAGCTAAAATGTTATCAGTACATTTCTTCATTAACGTAAAGTAACAAATTCAGTATGCAGAGAGCTAGGTTGGCTTCATCATGGGTGAATCAGTACCAGAAAAAGTCAAATCTCCAAGGAGCTGTTTTCCGCCCCTGCTCTTCCTACAAAGTTGTTCCACCTGTAAGAAGTTGGGATTGAGCAGATCTCACAAAAGATGAAGGTGTAAAATAAAGTTAGGGGCTGAGGGCCTTCTAGATTAGCATCATCCGTCCTTATAACAGGAAACCCCACGTTGTTAGTGTTGTTTATAATTGTTCTGGCTAACACACAATGTATGGTAGTGTGTTGCAATTAGATTAGCTAAGGTAAAACATCTTTAGCAGCCCTTATTTCAGCGTTGACACAAGGTACTTCAGGCAAAGCGCTGTCCATAGATGTTTCAACCTATTTAGCAGGGCTCAGAAATGGTTCATTTGGGACCACAATGGGTGAACAAAGAGGGGTCTTTTCTCCCCTCAGAATAAACCCCATAGATGGAGGGGAGATTTATTTTTTTTTTGAGATATTTCAAACATCTTTACCACTACTACTAAAAAAAAAGCTATTGCTGGGGTTTTTTTAATAAAAATAACTGCAGAACCATCAGGGGTTTGCAACCATAAACTTGGTTTTGTGTTCGTGTATCTGTGCTATTACGTTAAATGAAAAATACACAAATTAGAAACAAAAAAAATCCTGAAATGAACCAAACTGGGTATCATGCCAAAACCCAAAGATTCTCCTTTAGCATAAATACTGCAAGTGAGGCAGCATAGGTATTTAGGTGAGGGTTTTTTTAGCTGGTTTTTTGTTATGGGTATGGTTGGACTCGGTGATCTAGGAGGTCCTTTCCAACCATGAATATTCTGTGATTCAATGATAATTTGTCTCACTGGCTATATTACCACAGGACCATCCGGTCATGTATGAGGACCCAAGGAAAGGGCTTTAACAGTGGAGAAGTCAGAGTTTTCCTTCTATCTGTGCAGACTGCAGAAAAACAGCCCTACAGTTTAGAGCATGACACTTCTGTGAAGAGCAATGTGGCATCTATTGAGAGAAGTCTTACTTTTCACTGAAAGATGTCGTGGGAGAAACATGAACATCACATGAACTGTAGCAGAAAGCAAAAAAGCAGGAGTAGGTCTAAGCATAGTGACCCAGAAACAGCAAATTTCATCACCCAGGTAGGACAGGCAACTGAAGGACCACTAAGACATACAACACACTATGTGACAGCAGGTTCCAACCACCTGCAACCTTCACAGTGTGCTCAAGGTCACATACAGTGAAGGACAGCTCAGTATGTTCTCCCTGTGTCAGGAAGCAGAAGATGGAGCGAGTCAGGGTATAATCCGGTTACATGGGACATTGAAAAGACCACAGAAATGTATTGGAGGCACAATGACTCTTTGGATAGAGTTTTCTGGCAGCCATGTGAGCTTTTTTTTTGTTTCGTTTTTGCATTGTACAGGATGAGACAATGCTGGTACCATCAAAGCTTCAACCAAGAGGCAAATAGCTTATTTAAAAGTTTATTTTAATGAAGTCACAATAAGGCCTCCAGCTGGAAAGGTTATTTATTAACCTCTTATTTACAAATTGAGCCCTGATTTGAAAATTAAGGCATTGTAATTTAATATTAACCCACATGTCAGAAAATAATGAGACAAACTACAGGGAAAATTGCGTTCCATATTGCAAAAGACCCATTTTATTTATAATGACCAGGATTACAAGTCATGCCAACATTGATGGATCATACTTTAAAAATCTTGATAGCTCATTCATTTCTATAATTATATTTATTACAAATTAAATAAGTTGCGGACACCCTTGATATACAAAGAGACAAAATTAATTTGTGAATCAGTATTAATCTGTCATCAAACTAAATGAACTCCTTTTCTGGCAGCCTACTGAATGTAATGTACTGTACCAGACTTTCTGTGATCCTCAGGACATGAAAGCAATAGAAGTGTGAGTCCAAGCTGTTGAAGGAACATCACTTCAATGCATGTCAGTTCTCAGTATGGCTTTTAAAAATCAAGAGATGAAACTGCAATAGAAAACTTTCTTGGCTAATTCCTGGAAATTGAAACAAAATCTAACATTTCCATAAGCTTACCAGGGCTCTGTAGCTAAGTCCCTCAATTGTGTCAATTGTTAGATTTCCATGAACCTCAGTGCAACCAAGCCCCACAGCCTGGCCATCGCTCAGCCAGCAAACTAACCCAGCAGCCATGGCTGTTATCTGCCACTGCTCAGGTCAGCAGCAAAATGCAATGTGCAGCTTTTTTTTTTCCTATGACCTCTATACCTAGATCACACCGTGGAAGCTGGAAAGTCTTGTACATTACTGCTGTCCTTTCCTGATACTGCTCACCCTGAGGCCTTGCTGTGCACCGTGGCAGCACTTGCAATGTTGTTTGTGATCAGCCTCAGTTTGAGCAGTGTGGGTGATGCTCACTCCCCTCGGCTGAGGGAGAAGTGAAGGCGGCTGTTCACATGTTCCTGGATGAGAGTACAAGCCCTAATGCTCAACAACTGCCACTGCAGCTAACTGAAACCTGTGCCCATCTGCTCTGGGGTTTTGTGCCTGTAGACAAGGAGTTCTGCCAACTTCAAGAGGACTCGGGCTTTCCTCCAATATAGTAAATTTGTAGAAGAGAAAAAGTCTCAGTGCTGCAGGTTAATGCTGCACATCATCCCAGTGGATGCAAGCAAGTGCAGTAAGATGGATGCTGGCTATATGTCCCCTTGCCTCCAGCCTTCCTATCCCAGCATCATCCTCAGGGTCAGTGCTGACAAGCTAATGATGGGCTATTTCTCTCCTAAAAAGGCCACAGAAGGCAGCAGAAGTGCTTTTTTGTCTCTTTGCGGAGCAGGGAATCATTCCTGTCTCCAGTCTCCTTATTTTTAAATTTTTTTCACCAGATTTTCTTTCTTTTTTCTTCTTCCCTTCCCCCACCCCAGATCTCTCCCAGAGGGAGGTGCACAAGCTCTTCATCTCAGAGGCAAATGTTTAAATCCAGAAGGTTGGACCCCGTCCAGATTGGCCAAAACACACTGAACTCCCCTGCCATAGTCTATGGATCTCTCCATGTCATTTAGCAGCTAAGATCAACTAATAAGGTAAAAGATGTAAAGATGTCATTTAAAGTTACCTACCCATAACTAAATAACTTCGTAATGAATGAAAGGCCATTTTGAGGTGAGATGCCTTAGGAACTAACTTCATCTCCATAAAGAAAGAAGTAGGACTCGAACAGAGACAGCCCACATGTGGCATTAGCAAACTCTCTTTGTATTTCTGTAGGAAAGACTGACACCAAGTGAGTTGTGCACTTGCATCAGCTTCACCTTATTTTGTTTAATACTGATGACTTCACCTCAAGGTATTCCTACAGCTTTAGGTCTTCTTGCAGGGAGCTGGAGGGCCCCTTTTCTAGGAAAGAGAGAGCTGTAAAGGTGTTTCTGAGCTAAAATTTTTTTCTAAAGTTAAACTTCAGCTATAGAACAATAATGGCACCTGGCTCAGTAATATAACAGCAATTAATTCTGACTGTTCATAAAGGAAAACTCAGTATTGCCAGAAGAAATTATTTACATATTTTTATATGACAGTGTTTTTCCATTCACCTTTTTTGGAGCATTTCCTTCAAAAGACATTAAGCCCATATATTACTATTTAAAGAGCTTAATTCAATCCAGGCAATAATGACCCATAAATATTCATGATTTTGTTTTAACATTAAAATAACATCTGTTTCGAAACATCTGCAATCTGTTTTCAATGCTTCGGTAACATTTAAATTAAGTGTAACTAATACAATAAACCACTATTAGGGATAATGATAATGAAAGATGCCCTATTAAGACACATGAACAATGTGGAATTGAATGAAAAACAAAATGAGGGGTGGAGGGGATGAACCCAACAGTCAGATAGCAAAGCTCCTTGGAACGTAAATCCCCTGTTACGGGTGAGCTTCCTGTGTGTAGGGCTGTAGTTTAACTGTCTCAGCTGCTGCATCTCAGCTCTGCTTGAGTCTTTCTCAACTTTCCACTGCAAGAGCAGTAATTTAAGGGTGTGAGTACTTTTAACACAGGGTGGGAGGCTCATTCTCTCCAGCTGGAGGGGCCCGCAGAGTATTTCTGAGCTGGAAAAGCCAGCCACAGTGCAAAGGACTCTCCTAATCAGATGTGGTTAATGGGCCCCTTAACCTCCCTATCAGCCAGTGAGATGTCCCAGGCAAGTGGCAATGCCCAGTGACTGTGCTGGTGTGTGCTGCCATGCTCCGGGGCGTAGAGTTAAGCAAAACAGTCCCTTCCCGCCAAAAAGGGCTATTGTTTTCTGCTGTGATTTCTCCTCTTTTTCTCTTTGGGACTGGGAGGGATGACATCATGAACATCTGCATGTCATTGCAAGGGTGAAGGTGAAGGTCGAAAGTGTGATGGTGCAGGGGAGGAAGGCTCCTATCCTCTGCCAGCAGCTGCCAGTGGGCTGACACTTGGCACCTGCCTCCAGCAGACCCATACACACCTCATGTCTGCAGCCCCCGGCTGGAAACTTTTACTTTCCTGAAAAGCCTTGGTCAGTCATCAATCATGAATTGATTTGTTAAAAAATTATATTTAGGGGTTTTGTGGTTTGTTTGGGTTTTTTTTAAGTCAGCCCTCCCTCTTTGCTTTTCCCATTCCCTGACAAAAATCCAGGAGGTGTTCATTTCCCAGCCCAAATACAAAAGGCCAATGTAGTGAAAAAAGCAAGAATTAGAGCAGCTGAATTTGCTCTTATCCGATGATTTTGTTAAAAACATTGCTTTGTTAAAAAACCCTTATTTTTTTTAGTCAAAACAAAGCCAGGATTTGCCACACATCTGTGCAACTTTGACACAGTAAGAGCAGCTGTTTACTCTGCCAGACTGACACCTTTTCACCCTCCAATCCTCAAGCAATCTAGGGAAGCCATTGTATAGGTATAAATAGCTCCAGGAGTAACACCATGGCTGTTCATCCTCTTTTCTCCAAGAACTGCACCCTGGCACAAACCCAGTTGTGGTCCAAGCCCCTGGCATCAAGCTGGACCAGGTGCTGGCGGGCCACCATGGAGCCATGCCTTCAGAAGTGACAGGAGCCCATGGAAAGCAAAGCATAAATTCAATACATTTAAAATGTGATTAAGACTTCCCTTGATTACTGCTCTGCATGATATTGAATGCTTCAGCTGTCTGTGATTTATTGAAGTAATATATAGTATGCTGCATTCAGTTAACGGTCCCCATCAAGCACAATCTAGCTGACTTTAAAAAAAAAGAGACAGAGAGAGAAAAAGAGAGCACACTCTAAGCGGAAATCTCCCAGGACTTAAGCAAAATTGAAATATGTGCATGATAATCTGTGTCCAAAGCTTTTAGCACTTCAAAAAGTGCCAGTTGCTAATACCACCAACTAAAATCATCATTGCTTCAATGGCTGATGGTCCCAGTGCCATCCTCACCCACTGCTTCCTTGCAACACTGACAACTGTCTGGGCTACTTTGAGCCATCACTTGGCTTTTTGTGGTTTTTTTCAGCTTTTGTTTTGTTTGGGTTTTGGGTTTTTTTCTAATTTTATTCCAGAGACAAGTTTCAATTTTGCATTCTTTGGCAAAGGGGAGGCTGTACCACAGTGTTTTGTGCACCACCACTGGCACCAAAACAGAGAAGAGGCAGTAAAACTAGTGGTAACTATAACCTAAAAGTAAATAAAGTGCGACTCACATTCAAAAAAAAAAAGGGGGTGATAGCAATATAAGCACTCAGTATAGTGCCAATGCTTTTAATGTTTTAGGTTTAATAGCAGAAGTAGATGCTGTTAGTTATGCAGGGAAGAGGTTTATTTAGCTTCATATGTGATATTTGATGTATTATCATTCCTTTAGGATCTGATTCAATGAGATACCTCCACAGTAGGCTAATTTTAAGGTATCATCTTCAATTAACACTGATCTCAATCACAAGCCTTCCAAAATAAGGTGCCTGGCTTAGAAGTGGTAAGATTATAAATTAAATGTTTTATTTGACATTTGCTTTTGAGGATCCATGCCTATAAGTTGTTGAAGGTTTGTTTTGTTTTGTTTTCCCTCTGAAAGCATAAGCATTGGAAATAACTTTATTAAAACCAGCAACAACAAAAGGAGGCACTCTCACAAGCACCCCTACTCCAGAACCTGGGGCTTTCACAAAATCCATATGCAATGTCCTGAAATCACAAGTGCGCAATACTCAAACTTCCCCAGCTCACCAAAAATGGCACCTGAAAACACACATGGGGTTTGGCTTAATTTCTTCAGTTTCTAAACCTGATGAAACTAGACCCAATACCAAACCTGATATTCATGAGAAGGACTTTTCTTAGCCCTGACATTCTTGCATGAAAGTTGCAGAGTTGTTGTTCTGCACCACAGCAATTAGCTGACTTATAGTCAGTGTGTGATGGACATCAGTGTCCATGTGCATTTCTTTTCCAGAGAACGCATAGTCCATCAAGTAAGAGAATGTTCCTGGTGTTGCCGTGGCTCAACTGGCAAAGAGCAAGACTTCAGCTCATGTATTCAGTTATTCTTCAAACCTCTGGATGCCAGGCAGATGTCTTCCATGGTGACTGCAAGGACAGATGGGCCCCAAAACAGAGTCCCTGCTGTCACCATGAGACCCCAAACACATCTGCCACCAGCAGAATTGCAAGAAAAGTCATATTTAACTCCCATAGCCCAGGGATACAGGCTTGGTCTGCCTGGGGAGGTGCTACATGCATATTTGAGTGGGGGTTGGAGCACTCAGTGAGCTTATGGAGTTTGGATGCTGAGCTCTAACATCTCTGAAGTACATGCTGACAATCAATTTTCTTTTTACCCTGCAGTTAATGTGGATCAATTTTGATGGGAGCAGGAAAAGCACAGCCCTGACCTGAGGGTAGGCACATGCCAACAGTTGAGGTCTTGCTCCAAGGTCCAGGAACCCTAGAGCTTCTCTGGAAAATGTCTGTAAGAATATTTTAGCTTGGGCATAATATTTTCCCTTAATCTCACTTTCAGAAATTACATCATCATTTTAGCTGAAACTTTGCAAATCAAATTAAGCCCAAGGCACAGACTGTTAATAGTCTGGCAAAATTGTAGACTGCTGGGTCTTCAAATGGAAAGACGCGGGCAGCCTCACAAAGAGGTGGAAGTTGCAGCTCTGCTGATGTGCTACAACACCACATGCCTCCTGAAACCCAGGGAAACATCACCAGCCCAGAGCTCCAACATCCTGGACATTATGAACCACAGTATTGTAGTGGGAAAACTATTGCTATTTCTCAGCCCAATAAAGCAAAAAAATGCATATGCAATAAATTGCCTTTTTTTGTTGGTTTTTTTTTTTTTTTCAGTTTGATTATCCGTCATGATAAGACATTACTTAAAGCAGTGGTGACACTGTCTAATCATTCTTGTGAAATATAGACTTCTCTCTCCACTTCAGACAGAGCCGACATTAATACACATTTATGCAAAGCAGAGCTGGAGCTGTCAGGGGCTAATCTTTACAAGTATGATAAATGATGTTTATTTTCAGTGATGGAACGAAACACCCGGGCTGACAATAATTGTAATAAAAAGGACAGATCAACTTCTATAAAGTGATTGAATTACCAGTCTATTGCATTAATGCCTGATCTCGGCTCTGTCATAAACCTGCTTTAGGTTACCAACGACTGCACATTAGGAAACATCCACCTTCAAATAGACACCCTGCCCTTGACCTGTGGGAACGCAGGGGAGTCACTGCTGGTTGCAGGTTTTAGCCACTCTTACTTTAGTTTATTTGCAGTAAAGTAATGTTTCCTCATCTCAGCACCCAGTGTCCATTGAGCCTCACAGAAAAGTTGCAAAAACTCAGCAGCTGCATGTGCCTTCTCCATGCACACGTGATGCCTGAGCTTCCATACACAGGAACATCGGTGCTGAATTGGCTGCTTGTGCCTGCAATGCATGTCAGATTCACCAACATCCCCAAGGACCAGCACGAGGACTGTGGAATGCCAATGTCCCCTTGAAGAAAAAAATGGAAAGAGGTTACTCTTCCCTACCTACCTGAGCATTCTGCACTAGACAGGGCCTGCCTGATGCAGCCCAGAGCTGTGGAGAAATAGGAGATGTGTGTCAGATCACTGACACCCAAGTGCTTTGTGCAGCCAGACCAGCCTCTGGCCCAGATGTGGGCAGGAGACACCCTCCACATCTCCAGTGAAGACAAATGTCTTGGAGGTAGCCTTGGAGGACAGATTTCTCTTTGCCTTGTTTTTTAGTTTTGGTAAAATGTGGTCTCCAGAGAGTCCATAAATTGTCTTAGCTTTACCTGTGGGTGTTGCTGCGTGGATGCTCCCCCTACATTTTCTATGGTTGCCATTGCTGTGACACGAGGGAAAAATAAAAGGGTGTTTGAAACACTTGCCAGGCATCCCAGTGTGTGAGAGTGCTCACAAGTAGCATGGAGACACATATGTCAAGTGAATCCAGATAAGAGGGGGGCTTCTGCATCTTTTCCAGGCTGCAGAGTGATTTATTTCAGAAGCAGGAGCCACACTTCACCAAAAAACAGGCTAGACTAGGAGACACCATGCTGTCTTCTTGCCCTGCTCTACAGCTCACCTTATCCATGGTATAACCCCCCCCCCCCAAAAAAAAAAATCTCACAAATAACTGGATCAACTGATTGCTTTGTTAGTACTCTGTCATAGAAAGTAAAAACATTTTCAGTCTTCAGAATGGGACAGATGTTGTGGGGAAAAAAAAAGGAAAGGCGGACAAATAGAACAAAAGAATGTGCAGTTGTATCTGTGTATGTTTACACAAATGTTCATGCATCTGCTGCCCTGTGTTTCCCTCCAACTAGGATTTCTGACATAAGACTGAAACCTGAATTGAAAAGGTCAAAATGGGGTTCGTCAACAATCCCATAGAAAACAATCTTCTGGAAATACTTCACTTCAGGTTAATTGAAACATTTGTTTGCATTTTTGGATTATTTCTTTTATAGTTTTTCCATTCCATTAAGTTTATAGTTAGCATATATTTTATATTTCAAGTATTCCATGTTTCTATTTCAGTCCAGATTTGTATAGTATTATTCTGATTCATAATTCATTTTACATTATTTCATGTGAGATTTTGTACTATGTCATACATTAATGCACAGTGGTGCCAAAGAGAAGTCATTTCAGACTGAAAACTTGAAATGTCCCATTCTGACAGCTGACTGCTGTGAGTTTATTGAAATGCCTTATTCTTGATTTTTTTTCCCCCTAAACTTAAGTTTGTCGAAATTAACACTCCCATGGGATAATTCAATTTTAGCAGAGCAGCATTTTCTGACAGCAGACATTGAGAAGGAAATTTTATACCTTTTTCAGTCATGTGTATTTGTCTGCATATGAGCCTGTGGGTGGTACCACAGGGACTGGGAGCTGATGACCAGAGCTGGGCAACAGGAGCTCTGATCACAGTCCAGATGATGGTTTCCTTGAGCACCAGCTCCTGCCCAGATGATGCTGGAAGGGTGATTTTTACTCCTGAAGTTCCTGATGACGAATCATGATTTTGAGGTGATATAAAGCAAGTAAATGCAGTTGATCTAGAGACTTGGTTTTATTGAAGAGCAGCCCCTCAAGTCTTCCATTAAATAAGCCTTATTTCTGCTGGATCTGTGTGTTCCCAGCATTGCTGTTACAAGGTTTCAGGCTCTGCAGACTCGCCTACAGTCAGAACTGCTACAGACCAACTTGCCGTGTGGCCCCTATGGGCAGACCTGAGACCATCTGGTGTCAATTTAACAGAGGAGGCAGGTTCCTGGGACAGTCCTTCAGCTATGGAGAAACCTGGGGAAGGTTGGCAGCTGGACCTCCTTATTCAACTGAGGTACTGCAGGGGAATCAGTGTTGGAGACAATTCTGACAGATGGATCAGGGAAGACAGATACATTAGTGCAAATATCCCCTGTGCTACAAGAGAGGACGACAATGAAAGCTGCTACCCATCCCACCCCAAGTTCCCCCTCCCCTTCACATTTCCTACTCTGAGAATTATGATTTTCTAAATACTCTGCTGTTTATTAAAAGGGGAAATGTGTGTATAGGCTGTGCAACTCAGGGTATAAACCTCCAAATTACATCATACCTGAATTTTACACACCACATAATGCTATACGTACTCCAGGGTTAACTATTGTCAGAGTGAAAATCAACCTCATTGGCAGCTAAAGATTTTTTTTTCCCCGAACAGCAGTGAGAAAAGCTCCAGCACAAGCTCCTGATCATCCAGCATTACCTGTGTCTACACTTTGATAGCAAAAGTGCTTGAGGGTAGAGTCAGAACAGCTATTGCTGCTTTTGTCATGTCTCACACGTAGAAAGACAAACAGAGTTCCACCATCCCATCATCCTCAAAGTATTGCTTTACACCAAATGTGCTGGAACTGGTGAGCCAGCCAAGCAAAGTGCACTTGTTTAGCTAAAAGAAAGAAAGAGCAAAGAAAAACAAGATGCAATTTTAAAGTAATGTTTTTGAGATTTTTTGTCTATCTGACTTTAGCTCAGTAGTTCCAAGTGCACTGATGATTGCAGAAAAAGTCCTTGATGGATAAAGGGGTGGCAGTGGCCAGGCATGGGCAGAGCTTTGCAAAACAAACAGTAATCCAGGTGGAGGCTGCTGCTAGAGAGTCACCCTTCTCCCTGCCACCTCAAGGGGTCTGGCACTGCCACAGGGCAGTGTCAGCAGAGGGACCTTCTCCTGCCACTGGCTGCCCCATCCCTCGTCTTCCTCTGGGGCAGGAACAGCCCTGAGCTGTCTGGCACCAGCATGGCCATGTTTCCCTGCCTTTCTTATAAACCACTGGGATGCAAACCAAATGTGAAGTGGCAAGAAAGCTTGTGGTATTTTCAGAGAAAATGCTTGGCTTGTTTTCTTCAGGTACCAAAGCAGCCAGCCTGCATCCTTGTGCAGCTGCAAGCAAGGTGAGAAATGGGGCCAGTGTTACAAGCCTCCCTGGCACTTCCTAGAGGGAGGGCAGGGAAGTATGAATGCTTTTAATGTCTAAAATAACTTGTTTATGTCTATACCAGCACTCTTCTTACTTTTGTCTATTTTGTTTATACCAACCAACCTAAGGAAAGACAAAAACCACCTCTTTTCTTGGTCACAGCAAAGGCATCCCTCTTACTCAGCTGCGTGCAGAGAGAACAGAGCAAAAATCCAAGTAAAACACCTTGAGTGGTGGGGAGGGTGATGCCTGGGATGGCAGTGGGGATAAGCTGGGGGCTACAGCATGCAGCACTCAACAGTGCTCAGCCTTGGCATGGGGCAGCAATTGCCACTACCATCCTAGGGACACAGACCTCCAAAGTACACATCTCTAAACAGGTGGCAATACCAAAGAAAGCCTATGCAGGATGTTGGGCTCCCAGCAGGAGCACCATTAGAAGCTGCTCAAAGGGTGATGGGGAGCAAAAGGACATGGGGGAAGAGGTAATGTAATAGCAAAGGCTATCAGTCTGGTCCTCTTAAACCACGGGACTAGCTCTCCAAACACAGGGGAGGGTCACATTTCAACAGCAGGTGTTGGTGAAACAGGCTGTGGAACCCAGCTCCCACTTTGACCCCTCTAGCAGGAGCTACTGCCCTTGCAGCTCTACCCAAAACAGCCTGACCCACTCACACCCCATATGTTACTGATCTGAACAGACTTGGGTGGGTTTTGCCTGTGAGGGAGGCAGGGGCACTTGAATAAGCTTCTCCCCCAGCAGCAATGAAATGACCCCGTAAAAGGGAAAACTGGGAGAAAGAAGAACACAGAAACCTCATTTACTGGCACAGGCCACAACCAGGGCATAGAATCACAGAATCATAGCATGGTTTGGGCCAGAAGGGACCTCTAAAGGTCATCCAGTCTGACCCCCCTGCAGTGAGCAGAGATATCCTCAGCTAGAGCAGGTTACTCAGAGCCTCATTGAGCCTCACCTTGAGTATCTCCAGGGATGGGGCCTCAACTACCTCCCTGGGCAACTTGTTCCAGTGTTCCACCACCCTCATGGTAAAGGATATTTTTCTAACATCCAATCTAAATCTGCTGTTCTCTAGTTTAAAACCATTGCCCCTCATCCTGTCGCTACAGGCCTTTGTAAACAGTCCCTTTCCCTCCTTCTTGTAGCCCCCTTCAGGTACTGGAAGGTCACTATTAGGTCTCCTTGGAGTGTTCTCAAGGCTGAACAATCCCAGCTCCCTCAGTCTGTCCTTGTAGGAGAGGTGCTCCAGCCCCCTGATCAACCTTCTGGCCCTCCTCTGGACCTGCTCCATCAGGTCCATGTCCTTCCTGTGCTGAGGGCTCCAGAGCTGGATGCAGTATTCC